>JAJTUV010000825.1:557500-775191 GCA_021653895.1 Mastomys natalensis
ATAACCAAAGACAGAACTTTCGGAAGCAGTTAAATGAGAAGTGACTCATTTCCCACAAGAAATCAGCAGTGTGACTAAGCTGATTTCTTATCTGAAAGCCAATACGAGTCAGTGAGATACCCAATTGGTAAGAAAGAGTAACATGATCTCTTCACTCGGAACCTGATCCAGTACCTTAAAACTGTGAGTACTTTTCCTTAGTCTGTGTATTTGCCCCAGGAGTCATATGTTGAAACAAGATAGGATCTCGGGGAGGAGATTAAGTCATGGGGGCAGAACTCTCAGAAAAGACTGACCTTATAAAGGACTTAAAGGGAACTACTTTGGCCCCTCAGGTCTCCTTTATCCCCTCTTTCCTATGAGGATGGTGTTTGTCCCGTGTGGAGTTTACAGGACAGCTGTCTTGGGAACAAACGAAGCCCGCATTAACACTTCGAATTGACTTCTAGCACCACGAGAAAGAAAAATTTCAAGCATTTGATTAGATCATGAGTTGAACAACTTTTTTTTTCAAGAGAAAAAAAAGATGGTTAGAGTTAGCAAATTCATCAGAGTAATAAAATTTGCACTATACATAACCAACACACACACTCCGGTTCTATCTATCTTACTACTGTTCTGTTTGAGAATAATTAAAGAAGAAACAATTCCTTCAAAATAGTAAAATTCCTGGAAATAAATTTAACCAAGGAAGCCAAAGATTTGTTCACAAAAACATTTCTGGAAAAAAAAAAAAAGACTTGAAGAAGTAGGAAGGTTTTTGCTTACCGTCCTGGCACCCTGAATGATGGGGGAAGCTAAGCAGGCCTGCTTAGTACTTGGATGGGAGAAAGGCTTTCCGTGCTTGTGATTGGATGACAGTACCACCTAAGTGATCCAGAGGTTCAGCTCAATTCATATCAAAGTGCCAGCGACTCTAGTGTAGAGTCCCGCACACATTAAAGACTTAGCATCAACGCTGCACCTTCCCCCCAAAGCTAGAAGAGGAGGGAACACCTTTAAAATTCCTTTTATGGATCAGAATCATCCTGATACCCAGACCAGACAGGTCCGGTTCAGAAGAAGGTTAGAGACCATCATGTCCTGAAACTGACACCTGACAGTGCTTGTCAAGCTGTGGGAATAAATCTATTCTATCTCACCATAAAGTTTATCGTGTTTACTGTTTTAAATGGACAATTCAGCGTCACCAGGTACACTCACGGCTGTGTAACCGTCACTTCCATCCTTCGGGAAAAAGCAGCACAGCCTTTCTCTCTTTGTGATGGGCATATTTCACCTGGTGTAATATTTTCAAGGTCTATTCTAGAAAGCACAGGTTAGAATTTCCCTTTTAATGTCAGTGTGCACTACAGTTCATGTCATCATTTGTCACCCGTTGTTAGCTACCTGGGTTGTTCCCACCGTTAAGTTGCTGCGGATGAAGCTGCTATGAACATTTTCCTACCGTGTTCTCGGTTGGTGCTTCCAATGTTTTGGAATTGCTGTTGTACAATTGTCAAACTCTCCTGTAGAAGTGTCAGGAGTGTGCAAAGTTTCAGTTTCTCTGTATACTTTTTTTTATTTTTTTATTTTTATTTTTTTGAGACAGAGCTCTGTGCATCCCTTGGATGTCCTGGAACTTGCTCTGTAGCCTCGAACTCACAGAGATCTACCTGCCTCTCCCTTCTGAGTGCTAGGATTAAAGGTGTGTGCCACTGCCTGGCTCTCTGTATTCTTTGATGACCTGTTTCCTTGATTTTTGATAATAACTATTCTAATGCTTGCATGTTAATGGTGAAGAACTGAATTCACTTTTTTCTTAAGACTCAGGATAAGCATAGGATGTCTGTTTTCTCTACTCATTCAATGTAATGCTAGAACAAAAAAGTAAGGAAAGAGTTAAAAAACACACAGATCATAAACTAAGAACTAAAACTGTTCTTGTTTCCCTGGGACACGATCGTCCCTGTAGAAAATCTCAAGGAACTCAACAGAAAAACTTCTTAGGGTTCATGAGTGAGCTCAGTCAGGTTGTATACAGATAGCAGCATCACATGTCCTGTGTATTGTAGCAGCGAGTATGCATCCAAACTCAGGCCATCAAGACACACACACAACACACACAGGAATTCTGAAGTGTAGTATAATAAAAATCCTTGTAGGATCTTAGTGCTGGAAATTACATTTAAAAAAAAAATCATCTCTCTCTCTCTCTCTCTCTCTCTCTCTCACACACACACACACACACACACACACACACACACACACACACACACGCTGTAAAGGCTGGAAGATTTGACATAATAAGGAGGTCAGTTTTCCCCAAATGGAAGCACATGATCTAAAGCTAGGTTTGTGTCCACTGGGCACAAGCTATAGTCATCTGGGAAAAGGAAACCTCAATTGAGAAAATGCCTTCAGGATTGGGCCAGCCTGTGGAATGCTTTTTTGGTTGGTGATGGTTGGGGAAGGCCTAGCTCATTGTGAATGCTGCCATCCCTGGGCTGGTGGTCCTGGGTTCTATAAGAAAGCAGGCTGAGCAAACCATGAGAACAAGCCAGTAGGCAGCACCCCTCCATGGCCTCTGCATCAGCTCCTGCCTCCAGGTTCCTGCCCTGTGTGAGTTCCCATCTTGGCTTCTTTCAGTGATGGACTATGATGTGGAAGTGTAAGCCAAATAAACCTTTTCCTTCCCAACTTGCTTTTGGAGATGGTGTTTAATCACAGCAATAGAAACCCTAACTAAAACCCATGGTAAACGAATTCTGGTAAAGCCTTAGCAGTTTCTGTTGTTTGTAGGTATATACAAGGTTACTCTAAAATTTGTATAGGAAGGCACAGGGTATTTTAAAATAGCTAAAGTAACTTTTAAGTAACATTTATCGACTGTGTGTGGTGGTATGTATCTAATCCCAGTTACCCAGGACACTGTGGTAGGAGAGTTGGAAGTTGAGCCAATGTGGACAGTACAGCAAGAACTACTTCAGGTAAAGTGAATGAAATGAAGAGTAAAGTGGAAGGATTTAGTCTTCCTGATTTCAAGCCCTGCTCTATAGCCCCACTAGTTAAAACTGGCTTTGGAAGGTCTTGTATATGCCTAGAGCAAAACAGGAAACCCGGCATTTCTGGGTTCTATGTATGGAACTGGCATCCATATAAGGAGGTTGTCTTCAACAGACAACAGTAAGGTTCAGGGTAGAAGGAGGACCTGTACACCTCGTGCTGCTGTTAAGTCACCACAGTCTTACAGCCTTGGTTCTGGATCGTGACTGACACTGATTACTGGTTTTAGCCAGGCTGCTGCTCTCATGAGCAGGGATGTGTTTTTTGTTACAGGCGTTAATGGCCTTCCATGACGTGGCTGTGGCCTTCAGCCAGATGGAGTGGGAGCTGCTGAGTCCTGCTCAGAGGATCCTGTACAGGGAAGTGATGCTGGAGAACTATAGCCATCTGGTCTCCCTGGGTAAGGCCCTGTTCTGTCTCGGAGGTTCTCTGTGGGCATGTTAAACGTCTGTGTAGCGGGCGACATGCTCTGTTCTTCTTTAGAAGGTCCATGTTTTGCAGTGAAGTGTGTGTGCACCTGCACACATGTCTGCTTGTGCATGCAGTGACTGGCATTGTATTTCTAGGGATGATTACCCTGCTTTTGACACAGGGTCCTCTGCCCTTGTTCATTCTTTCATAGTATTCTGATTTTTTTTTTTCCGGCCCCTCTACTTCCCTTCTGGGTGTCTGACATCTCCTACGTTGGCCCGGAGTTCTGTTGTAGCCCCTTTAGCCGCTAGCCTAAGGTCACTTTGGGTTTGTTTCTTGTGACTAGGAATTGCGTTTTCCAAACCGAAACTCATCATGCAGCTGGAACAAGGGCGGAACCCTGGAGAGACGGCAGTGGATGCTTTCTGGACCTTTGTCCAGGTAAGAGGAAGACTGGGCAGGTGAGGATACGAGGCATTGAGGGGCTCCCTCAGACGAGGGAAGGGCCCACTCTGACATGCTAAGGGAGCTCTCCTATAGGCCTCCCGGGGCTTTAGGTAAGGCTGGGCAATACTGCCTCTCTCCCTCTCGCACTTAGGAGAAGGTCAACCCCCGTAGGGTACCCGATTTCTCTGCTTGGCTCCTGCAGGACAATTAGGATTTCCTCTCGCATCCTTGCCAGTCTCGCTTTTGATCTTCAACACAGTGCCTGCCCTTCAAGACCGACTAGGCTGTGCCCGCTGAACGCTCTTCTCTTCCTTTTCCGTACTTGACCCAGAAACGGCTGTACATCACACCCACCCTGTAAATCCCCACAGCTTTGTTTTCTTTGTGATAGTTTAATTAACTTGAAGACGTGTTGCAGTCTGACAGCCCCTGGGAGCTAGGAGCCCATTGTCCACCAGGGGGCAGGCGTGTTCCTTCTCAGGCTGTCCAGCTTCCCCACCTCCTTCCCTGTTCACATTCCATGGCTACCCATGGGTCCTTCAGCATACCGCGTTATTTGCACTCTACATCTGTGTGACACAGGCTTGGCTTGACTGATGAGCTATACCAAACTCTCTGAAGCAGGTAAGAGCACTGCTCCAGTGGCGGTGTGAGAACTCTTCTGACACGTCCTTACCAACATGGGGTACTGTCTGACCCCATTTCCCATCTTTCTGGAATCTCATGGGGTTTTAGGTGGCTACTATGATATCTCATGTGATCTTTCCCCGTCTGGGAGTGATGGACTGCTTTAGATATTTACCCACATTATAGTTAATTTTTCTTTTGTTACTGATCACAGTCGTAAAATTTCTCCCAAACACTTACTTAGGTCTTTAATTCAACTCATACTAATTTTATATGATTATTAGAATGTACAGGTAAATTTCTGCCTGGCTTATCTTTTTCTTTTTAATGAATTTGTCTTTAGTTTTACTGACATTTTAAAAAGTTTTTTTTTTTGAGACAGGCTCTCACTGTGTAGCCCAGGCTGGCCCGGGACTCTCTATGTAGACCAGGTTAACTTTTTGCTCACAGAGCTTTGCCTGCCTCTGCCTCCTGAGCGCTGAGATTGAATGTGTGCAGCACCACGCTCTTATTTTATTGTTTTCCTTCTAATAAACCATATGGGGGATGTTATGCTTTATATCAAGCTTGGACTTTGTAAAAAAGAATGTTACATGAGGTATGTTAACATATAATATAAAATGCGATTAAGGTATGAGGTATTAAGAAAAAAAAGGATGTTTTTAAGGTAAACTGTATTAAAAGTGGAAGTCAGTGAGTTTTGTTACAACTGAAATAGTGAACACATCCATCATTCCCAAACTTTCTGTATCTTACCATAACTTCTACTTTTCAATTTCCTTGTCCTTCTTTCTTTTTAAAAAAAGAATATTTTATTACTTTTTAAGAATTAATAAAATAAATTAATTTTATTAATTCTCTTTGAGAATTTCATGTATATATACAATGTATTTTGATCATATTCACCCTCACTTCTCCCAGGTCTCCCCTCTACCACACAGTTCCCAACTTTATGTCTCCTTTTTCTTTCTTTTTAAAAATAGCCCATTGAGTCTCATTTGCTTTTTCCATGTATTCATGGGTATGAGGTTGTTCACTAGAGCATGGTAGACCTACCAGGGCCTCACCTTAACGGAAACCGATTCACCCTTCCCAAAAAGCCATCAACTGCCAATAATATCTCGTCCTTTCTAACCTATTTTTCCTGATTATAGATTTGTCTGAATTTTCTAGAATTTATGTAAATTGATTCACACAGGATATAACTGTTTTCTCTACTTAGCATAATTACTTAGAATTTTACCCATGGGCTGTACATCAATAATTCATTTTTGTTGGTGAGTAGAATTACATCATATTGATAAATCACAATGTACCTAACTACTGACTTGTATCTGAGTGTTGGGCATAAATAGGGTGTATATTTCTTATAGGGCCCAGAGTCTCTCAGCATGAAAGTCAATTCAGCATACAATAAAAAATACCACCCTTTATACCAAGAGCCAGGAAATTAAAACTTGAAGATGACAGTGACATACAGCTGATTAGGTGGTGGTGGTAGGGATCAGAGATTAGAATTATCTTTCAGGGCCTGGTGGATGCAGGACTGGGAATTTAGCACTTGGCTGAGGTACGAGAATGGCAAGAATGGCAGCCTGGTTACGGAGTGAGTTCAAGGCCAACCTGAATATCTGTGAGACCTTGAAATAAAAGGGGCACAGTTCACAGATAGAGCATTTGTTTAGCAAGTACCAGGCCTTAGGTTCAGTGCCTAGTAATGAATAATAAGTGTTCCAAGGATTTTCAACCTATTACATGTACTCTTGAAACAAGAGAGTATAAAAATATCAGCAAAGAAATATTTTACATAAAATAAATCTGCAGTTGCGTTATTGAAATATACAACAGAAAATGTGAACTCATTGGAAGGCTTAGCTATAGAGTTGGAATAATAGGGTGGAATCAGTGAGTTTGTTTTATGTTTTAAGACAGGGTCGCACTCTGTAGCCCTGTCTGGCCTTGATCTCATAGGGATCCATCTGATCTGCCTTCCCAGTGGTGGGATTAAAAATGTGCACCACTACATCCAAGTGGAATCAGTGAACTTGATTCTGGAACAATAAAATATCATAAATCTGAACAAAGAAAGAAAATAGCCTGAAGAAAGAATGGTTTCAGAGACTTCTGGGATAAGAACAAGAAACAGCCCTTATGTCATCAGAACCCAAAAAGGATCCTGAAAAATATTTGAGAAAATCATGGTTATTAAAAGATAAATATACAGATACAAGAAGCCATAGAAACATTAAATAAACATATATGCATAAACACTAAGACACATGATAACTGCAATTCTGGAAACTAAAAAGAGGGAAAGACCAGAAAGGCAGCCAGTGCAGGGAAAATGCTTTGCCTATAGAGGATTTTTCATGTGAACTAACTAGGCCAATGAAAACATGGCAGGGAGTTTTCTCAAGTGCTGAAAGGATTGTAAATTTTATACCTAGCAAAACTATTCCTGAGAAATGAAAGTGATTGATTGACACTTTAATGGAAATAGTTTGTGACATATATGTTAAACTCTATAGGTAAGGAAATTCTTCAAAGAGAAGAAATAGTAAAAGAAGTAATCTTGCTGTCATCCTCAGTACCAAAAACCAACTAACCAACCAACCCCCCAAACAACAACCACCACAACAACAAACCATTAAAAAAGAGAAGTTGTGGAGCAAGAGCATTAGAAAGAAGAAAAAAATGATTTTGAGAGTAGAAATATGACTCTACAGTAGAATGTTCTACGTCTAAGATTTTTGCAGTCATATTGATGATTAAATCAAGTTTTTAACCTTAACTACAAAAAGTATGATGAATAAGAATATAGAAGATACTGAGACCTAAACAAAGGTAACATTTTCTGTAAATTCAAGTGGTAAAATGTCAATTGGCCTACTGGGGTACCTTCCCTCTGTGGGCTTTTCTTTATGCCTTGTGTGTTAGGTTTAGAGCTTGCTTTGCTCTTAGGCTCACAGGGCCAATGTCCAGGTCCCCCACCAACTTGTGGCAGGGGTTCTATTCCCTGAATTCTGCCAAGCCCCATCAGCCAGGAGGAGAATGCCTTCTCAGAACCACTGTGGTCCCCTTCCCTTTGAAGCCAGCGTGGATGTCTGCTTGCTCCCATAGTTTGTGGACTCTGCCTCCGTGGTGGAAGTGACATTGATTTGATTTGGGTCACTCTCCACTTTTTTGAAACACGGTGCATGTTTACATCAAAATAGCTCCATTGAAATAAGTGCAATACTGAACCAAGTTAGTAAGTGAATAGACAGTTCTTAAGAAATACAAGTGAGCAGTGAACATGTGAGGGAACCGCTCAACATCTGTAGCCACCAGGAAGCTGCCAATTAAAGCTGCTCTGAGATTCTATCTCCCCTCACCCCATCAGAATGGTTATCATCAGGAAAACAACAATACTGCAAATTCTAGTGAGGATGCAGAGAAAAGAACCCTCCATGCTGCCAGCGAGAATATAACAAACACAGCCTCTATGGGACTCAGCATGGCAGGTCCTCACGATACTAAAAATAGAAGTGTTTCATGACTCAGCTGTATCCTTCCTAGGCGTATACCGAAGGGATCTGCAGGCAGATGGGCGCAACTGGGGTCATCATGTTAAACAAAGTAAGGCAGAGTTGGAAAGACAGATAGCGTGTGTTTTCTTCTCATATACAGAACCTAGACTTAACTCTCTCTCTCTCTCTCTCTCTCTCTCTCTCTCTCTCTCTCTCTCTCTGGTGTTGTAAAGGTGGGAAGTGGGGAATAGAGAAGGTAATGGGATAGATGTGATAAGGAAGCAGAAGCTGTCAGGAAGGAAGAGCCAGCTAGAGGGAGAGGGAGTTAGTTGGGGGTGAGCAGCAGGGGTGTAATGACACGCATCTGAAGGTGCCATGATAAAAAACCCCAACTTAAAAGTCCTGCACTATTAAAAACCCAAGTTCTGCCTAGAGGTTTAGAGTTGGAGAAGTACAGCAGTCTTCCCTCACTCTGTCCTAGTCTCCTGGTCTCTCGTAGTTTCAACTGGCCGTGTTACTGGTGTTATAATCAATCCCATGGGTCTGCAGGCTTCTGCAGTTGTGATTATATGGCCACAAAAAGCTGTCTAGTGACATTCTTCGTGTCTCCCCCAAACCAAGCTTCTCCATCTTTCTGATATGCAGAAGCCGAGAAGTTCCCTTAACCATTCAATGAACTTTTTGAGTTTTCCATCAAGTGATAAGGTCAATTGAGTTGCATCTGTGCTGCTTTGCTCAGAAATCTCAGCCAAATTTTTCACTGTGCTAGGCCCTTTTTAGCGTATATATCACAACTCTCCTAGCCTCTGTCACCCAGTCCTGAAGCAACTGCCACGTTTTTCATGTGACCAAAACATCTACTTGTTGCTCCCCCAAATCTGTTTTTCTTCAGAAAGATAGCCACAGTACCAGTAGGGTGGAGGTGTTCCTGACAGAATTAGTTCACAGGGTTTCGGAGGCTGACAGTCCTCAGGGTTTGCAGCCAGCGAGCTGGAGCTCTGCAGGGAGTGATACAGGTCCAGCCCAGAGGCTTGTGGGCCAAAGCTTTTTCTTGAGTTGGGAAACTGAGGAACTATTTTTAAGTGGGAAGGTCCTCAGGAGAAGCATTCTCTGATTGGGGGGAAGATCAGTCGTTAGTGTATTCAGGCCTGTGTTTGATTGGATGAGAGTCACTGATGTTTAAGAAGGCAAGCTTAGTTGCTTTCAGTTTAAATTTGCTACACTACTACTCTGCCAAATGAACTATGAGGGCAGACATCTTTGTTAGAAGCCATGTCTCTCTTGTAAGGGCAATGGTTACTGTGCTTAGTTTACATCTGAAGACACACAAAAAGATGTATGATAAACGTGATTAGTATTTATAACCAAGTGGGGATAAGGCAGGGGTATCTATTTCTTCCTTACAAATCACAGGCAGGTAGTCAACAGTATATTCTCAAATGACAGAGAGAAGAAAGAGAGAGAGAGAGAGAGAGAGAGAGAGAGAGAGAGAGAGAGAAAGAATATGTTTTGTTTGATGTTGATGGCTGAGTATTGAACCCAGGGCCTTGTATATGCCAAGCATATGCTCTACTACTAAGCTATAAATAGCTGATAGCTAGAAATGCAAACAACTGCCAAGAGTTGTGTTAATACCGGCAAACTAGCTTACCAGAGTAAATCAGAGCTTAGCAAGCTGAACTAGAACACAGTTCCTGATGAGAAAACTGACCACAGGAGGACCTTTGGTGACCAGATCTGAGTACTAAGGCCCAAACTCTCACAGTCTGGAAGGCCATGATGAACAGCGTTAGTAATTGTCAAGAAGTCTGTTCAACTAGCAGGGACACCCAGAAAGCGAGTTGTATTGAGTTTTCTTAGGAGAAAAAACAGTGGGACTCAGGAGTTAGGAAGAGGGCTTCATGATAGTTATTCATAAAAGGGTCTACAGTGTGTACTTTAGACTTCAAGGGTGTCTTTCTTGTAATGACTCCTCTTCAGTGTGAAAGGGGCAGTAAGTGGTACACTAGTAATTGACTATGGTCCGACAACCATCTATAAACAGTTGGCAGACCTATTGTAGATGCTTCATGAAATATGTCTCCCTTTGTACTGGTCAGCAAGAATCAAGTAGGTCTAGGAAGGCTGGACATTCTGAGTCCTCAGTCAGAGCTCATTAGGGTTTTTTTTTTTTTTTTTTTTTTTAAATAATCAGCTCTAAGTAGGTAAGAACCAATTGCAGTGGAACAGGTATATTGATTTGACATCTCCTAGGCAAGTCCTGTTATTAGAGGGGAACATTTAAGAAAATCCAAGAGACTCTTGGATTATTTAGGTCATGAGAATCAGATTTCTTTAAGGGCTCATAGGCGGAGGCCATGGCATCCTGCTTCATTCCGGAATCCCATTTTCTGATAAGAGAATCCCAGCTTAGTTTCCTGGTTTGCTTATGGGTGAGGGAGCATTCAGTTGAATACCACACATGGACCTCTTGACATTGGTTAGTACTGCCTCTTCCATTTGGGGGATGACTTGACACTTAATCACTTCCTTATAGAACAAAGAAAATCACTGAAAAAAATTTGTACTACCTGGTTGAGTAAAAGCGAGTATTCGTGGATGTGCAGCCACTATTAGCAGTTCTAATTGTAATGGCTTACAGAGCAGGCATCACCCATAAGGCTTTTCAGTGTTTTAGTTTTCCTTTCAGAGCTGTGGGAAGGCAGTTTGCAGTAGAGTGTGGAAGACAGACCTGTAAAGGGAGTGCTTGTTGTGAACATCTGAGGAATCATTGTTGGGGATATGTTCCTACCCACAAGGCACCTCTGTAATTCTGACCACTGCTTTCTCTCTAGCAGAACCCAGGACAGAATTAGAGCCCTGTCTCTCCTGCCCGATAGCCTTTGCTAGTCCGGAAGTCCTCAGAGTGTGTGTGCTGAATGGACCTCCCTCTCAGACTTTCCCAAGCCCACCAGCAGGGAGCAACTTCCAGTCAGAAGCTCCAGGCTGTTCTAGCAATGAAGGAGGTGAAGAGGGAGACAGCAGCGATGCTCTGTTGCAAAGGACGAGTCCAACGAGGATTCTGAAGACGTTCTTTAGCCCATGTCAAGGTCAGGCAGCATACTGGGTAGAAGGCAACAGTAAACAAACAGACCTTGGCCTGGCCCCTGAGGAGGCAGTCACAGTGTTGAAGGGACCCGATGAGTCAGCGTCTGGAGCCGTCATACATGGAGCGTTTCCACTAGGGCTTAATGATGTCACAAACCTGTTCAGCCCTCAGAAGCATCACGCGTATCCTGACTGCGGAGGGGGCTTTTGCCCGAGTTCGGACCTCATGAAGCTCCAGAGGCTGGACGGAGGGGAGAAGCCTTACTCGTGCTCGGAGTGTGGGCACCAGTTTACTCAGAAGGCTTCTCTCACGGTCCATCAGAGGAAACACTCGGGGAGAAGCCACATGTGTGTGGGGAGTGTGGGCGAGGCTTCATGTACGTATCCTCCCTCAACAACCACAAGAAGATTATTCACTCCGGAGAGAGCCCCCTTGTGTGTCCGGAGTGTGGCCGTGGCTTCCGCCAGCAGATAGACCTCCTCCTCCACCAGCGGACTCACCTGGATAAAAAGCCCTTCGTGTGTCCCGAGTGTGGGAGGGGCTTTTGCCGGAAGGCCTCGCTCCTGCAACACCGATGGTCCCACTCGGGTGACAACCCCTTCATCTGCTCAGTGTGTGGGCGTGGCTTCAGGCTGCTCTCCCGGCTCCTCACTCACCAGGTCACCCACTCTGGGGAGAAACCGCACGTCTGCACTGAGTGCGGGCAACGCTTTGGCCAGAAGGGGACGCTCATGAGACATCAGAAGACACACACAGGGGAGAAGCCTTACGTGTGTCGCCAGTGTGGCTGGAGTTTCACCCAGAAGGTCAACCTCATTAGGCACCAGAGGATTCATACAGAGGTAAAACCTTTCCTGTGTCCCGAGTGCGGACGAGCCTTCGAGTTTAAGTCGCTCCTCACCAGACACCGGAAGACACACACAGGGGAGAAGCCCTACGTGTGTCCCCAGTGTGGTAGGGGGTTTAGCCAGAAGTTCAACCTCATTGGCCACCAGAGGATTCATGCAGGGGAGTTACCTTTTCTGTGCCCTGAGTGTGGACGTGCGTTTGTAAGGAAGTCCATGCTCATCAGACACCAGAGGACCCACGCTGGGTGGGAGAAACCTTACCAGTGTCCCGACTGTGGACGAACCTTTGAGTTCAAGTCACTCCTCACAAGACACCAGAAGATACACACGGGGAGAAGCCCTACGTGTGTCCCCAGTGTGGTAGGGGGTTTAGTCAGAAGTTCAACCTCATTGGCCACCAGAAGACGCACACGGGGGAGAAGCCCTACGCCTGTCCCCAGTGTGGCCAGCGTTTCAGGCAGAAGTTCAACCTCGTCAGGCACCAAAGGATTCACACAGGGGAGAAGCCGTTCCTGTGTGCTGAGTGTGGACGAACATTTGGAAAGAAGGTCTCTCTCATCAGACACCAGAGGACCCACGGAGATGAGAAGCCTTATCAGTGCTCTGAGTGCGGACGAGCCTTTGAGTTTAAGTCTCTCTTCATCAGACACCAGAAGACACACACGGGGGAGAAGCCCTACGTGTGCCCCGAGTGTGGCAAGGCTTTTAGCCAGAAGTTCAACCTCATTGGGCACCAGAGGAGCCATACAGGGGAGAAGCCTTACCTGTGCCCCCAGTGTGGGCGTGCCTTTGGTTTTAAGTCACTTCTTACCAGACACCAGAGGACACACTCCAAGTAGGAGCTTTCTGTAAACAGCATATGTGGGTAGGGACTGGATGGGATGCTATACCTTACCTCGAACTCCAGGACTCAGTGCAGTCCGTAGAGAAGCCATGGCTTTAACTCTGCCCTCATCAGACGGCAGCAACCTACTCTGGCAAGAAGCCCCAAGGGCAGCCACTGTGGGCGTGGCTTCAGCTGGAAGTTTCACCTCCATAGACATAGGATGACCAAGTATGGCCATCAACTCCTAGCCTGGGAGGTGTTTGCCTGACCTGTTTCTTCCTCTCCCCAGGAGCATGAAGCTGGCAGAAATCACTAGTGAATGTTCCCGGAAATGGAGTAGGGGAAAAAAATCCTTGCTTGTTCATGAAGTCATTGGTTTATGGTTTTACTATCTTCAGTTAGCAGTATGCGTTAGTTTTCTAGGGCTTCCTAACAAATACCCCAGACTGTAGAGCTCAGGCAAAAGAAATTTACTTTGCCATATATATATGGTGCCTAGAAATCCTCTATCAGACCGGCTCAGGTGTTGCTGGGACCACACCTCCCCTTAACGGGTAGATGGCTTCCCAATGTGCTGTGCACCTACAGGTCCATCCCTCCTGTATCTACTTTGCTGGTGCCTCTAATCCTGGATAGGAGCGCATCCAGATGACCTTGTTTAACCTTGATTAAATGGCCTGCCTCCAAGTCACGTCACACTAGGGTAAGGCATTGGTATTTACATTGTGGGGACTGGATTCACGGCATCCCCAGACCTCAGATCCTTAACTCACTTTAGCATTAAATTAAAAATCTTGTAATACAAATATCTAAATCAAGTGTGGATGAGGGTATAATTCCAGTTCACCTGTAAGCCATTTTTCCATCCGCAGTCCTGTGAAATCAAACATGGAATTTGCTTCCAAAATCCTATGACTAGACAGATACAGGTTAGATATTCCTATTCCGAAAGGGAGACATCAGACAGGCCTGAGCAGTGCTGGGTCCCGGTGTCCAGCAGAAACCCAGCAAGGCAAATTCTGTGGGACCTTAAGTCTCAAGAATAATATTGACTCAATGTTCTGCCCCTGGCTCACAGGACTGGCAGGCAGTATTATTTCCCAAGCCCTGAACAAGAGCTTCACACATTTCACCTCACTCCAGACCTGGTCTCTCTGGGCCTGTGGCCAGGGTTTGGAACCACAGTTTCCTCTTTTGTTCTTCTCTCTTTTCTTTTTTTCTTTTCTTTTCCTTCCCCAATCCCCCCTCCCTCCCTCCCTTTTTCTTTTTCTTTTTTTCCTTTTGGTGTTTTGAGACAGGGACTCTCTGTTACAGAGCCCTGGCTGTCCTGGAACTCACTGTGTAGATTAGGCTGGCCTCAAACTCAGAGATGCACTTGACTGTCTACTGAGTGCTGGGACTAAAGGGGTGAACAGCATGAAGAGTTCTTTCTTTTCTTGAAGACGAACAGCACATGTACAGCTTGGAGCTGCACTGGTCTTCTCTTTAGAATCTCTGAAGTCCGAAAGTCTGTCTTCATTTTGCCCCAATCTCTTTCTCTTTGTCTCCTAGGGCAAGAAGAGATAGCTAATTAGCTCTGGTCCACACTCATGCTAATCTCTGTTGAAAATGTTTTCCAGTCATCTACCATTCCCTCCAAACACGCACACTTTTGTGGCTTTGCTTTTTTATTTTTGTTTTTTTTTTAACAATATGAATAAAGGGAGAATTTTCCAAATTTTTGCTCAACAATTCCCTCAGTTTATCTCTGTCCTCCTGTTTTGTAGATGCAGCAAGAGCAAATCAGGGCACACTCTGATCATCTGTGTAGAAATCCCATAAGTATTTTGAACTTACATTTCTTTTTTTCTTTTTTTTTTTTTTTTTTTTTTTTTGGTTTTTCGAGACAGGGTTTCTCTGTATAGCCCTGGCTGTCCTGGAGCTCACTCTGTAGACCAGGCTGGCCTCGAACTCAGAAATCCGCCTGCCTCTGCCTCCCAAGTGCTGGGATTAAAGGCGTGCGCCACCACCGCCCGGCTTGAACTTACATTTCTTAAAATGCCTCCATTTGAGGATATCAAGGCAGCACAGAAGTCCAAGGCCCTGAGTTCGATCCCCAGAATCCACACCACTATCTGACCTCCACAGGAGCTGTGGCACGCATGCCCTCAATACACTCTGGACCCGATCCATAATAATGACAAACACTCTATAAAACACTAGGATTCAGTTCAGCCAGGTTCCTTCCCACTGCATAGCAAGGATACTGTAGCTGGGCTTTCCTACTTTGGGGTTCTTTTTCCTACCTTTTATCCCCAGGTTTCACCCCCTATCACTAGATAGGAGAGAAAGAAGGGGGGGTGGTGGAAAGTGATATTGAGATCCTCGAACCTAGTTTCTTCTTGTTTCTTTGCTTGTAGCTAGTCTTTGCTACTTTGTGAGTTTTTTCCAACCCTTTATTCCCAGGTTTCATCCCCTATCACTAGATAGGAGAGAAAGGATAGAGGAGAGAGAGAGAGAGAGAGAGAGAGGGATCTGTCTCTATAATTTCTTGTTTCTTTAAGCACAACTACTGCAACCAACCCCACCTATCGGGACTCTAGCATTTATATACCCTCTGAAAAATTCCCATAATTCCAAACATCACACAATTGCAGAAACTGCTGCTGGCAAAACCATGCCTCTGCTAGAACAGAAGGCAAATCATAGCTGCTATGAAGCAGCCCCGTATCCCACACCTGGGATTAAAATGAAAACATATATTTCTATGTTTGTTAAAGACACCAAGATTCCAGAATTCTCACTACAGGATACCAATTTTTAAATTAGGCATACCTGATTCCTGCCAGAGACCTCATCAGAATCACCTTACATGTGCACCTCAAATGGGGTCTAGCCGCTACATAATATACAGCTCCAAGCCACTAACACATTTTTAGACTTGTTATAACACTTCATGTGTGGTTCTAAAATCTGTAGGGCTGCCATAGTACTTTGCTGGTTCCTTCCCTTTCTTTCCCCATTCTTCCCCACAATCCCCTAACTTCTGACCTTCATTTTTTTTGAGACAGCGTCTCGTGTAGCACAGAAAGGCCCTGACCTGACCATGTAGCTGAGACTGGCCTTGAACCTGGCTCTTACCTGTTCTCTCCAATGCTGGGTTTACAAGTATGTGTGACCGTGCCCAACCTTTCCAGTCTTATGACCATTTATATTGGATTAGGTCCAGACCTTATACATTGCTGGACCTCTTTAAATGTTCTACAGAGACAGTCACATCATCAGAGCTCTACACACGAATTGAGCTTGGAGCAGCACACAGTTCAATACAACAGTATTCACACTATGCCTCCACAGTCGTGACTAGCCACCAGCTCTGGCCATAAGACGTGTTCTTGACCATTCATTTTCTTCCTCCACAGTGGTAAAGCGACAGGAAGCACTAACTAGTAAATGCCCTGCTTTTCTGATGGGGAGGTTGGGAAGTTTCATTTTCTCATCCATCACGAGGTTGTTGATAGGTAGCAACACTTTGTACTTCATCCTTCCTTTAAATAAACTGGTTCTCTGCAAAGCTCCGCACCCAGGTATGGACTGCGTTGTGATCTACTGTGGAGAATTCCGGGGTGTTGAACCTCTTGGGAGCCATGGAGGATTTATATTGCACCTTTATTCTGGATTCTGTCTCTTTAAAGTAATATTGTTGTTTTGAGAAGGTTCTCTGGTGTCTGTGATGAGACATGCCACATACTCAGCCTCCCTAATACAGACTGAAGGGCTTTTGTAGTTGTTTTTCTTGAGACAGGGTTTCTCTCTGCCTGACTGTCCTGGAACTCACTAGTAGACCAGGCTGTCCTGAACTTGGAGGTCCACCTGCCTCTCCCTCCCGAGTGTTGGGGATAAGGCGTGCACTACCACCACCCGACCTGGCACTTGTTTTATCCTGTGTGCACCCCAAAGGTTATCTTTTTTTAACCATGTCCAGCCCAAGGCGTCCCACCCCTTCAGTCACAACTTCCTTAGTCTCCAACCAGATTAGAATTGAGGTACTCATTTTGCGTCTAGCCTAAGACAATGCTCCTTTAGCCCATTTCTCTAGTGTTCAGAGCCCAATGCTCCTAACCGTGACAACACATACTCTAGGATTGGCTCCAGCCTGTCCTTTGATGTCACACATTCCATAGGATCAATCTCCCAGACTTGAACATTTACTGGCCTGGAGAGGTTCCTCAGAATGAAACAAAAGGGATTTGGTTTGGAGGAGTCAGAGTCTTGGGTGGTGTGTGGGTGAAGATGGTAAATGGGTATCACTGGCCCCACTGTGTACCTGAGATGTCCAGACTTCAGTGATAATCTGGTCAGCCTAAGCAGGGGTGCTAGGACACCTGGGGATGGGGCCACCTTAACACATTTACTTCAAAGCCCCTTTGCCTCAGCTTCTCAAGTAGCCTCAACTGAAAGTGACATACATGTGCATGTATGTGTGTACATGTATATTTGTGGCGTGGAGTCATCTCGAATCAAGGGTTTAAAAACTTTCACTTGAGAAACAGACACAGACACTAGCATATGTGTCTATCACTTCAGCCATTTTAATCAAATCCGCCCCATCCCTCCTCTCTGGTCCCTACCCCCAATCTGGCAAGCTTTCCTTCACAACTTTAAGTGCTTTCTGTCTCAGAATTTAACAACCATGGTTCTAGTTACTTTGCTGCTGCTGTGACACCCCTGCTGAAGGGAACTTAAGAGAGAGTTTGCATTGTGGCTCCATCTGGTTAAGAGTTGATGATGGCGGGTTGGAGGCATCGTTAACGAGAGGAACACATGGTGCTGGGGCAGGGTGCTGAGAGCGCATGATTTATTATAAGCATGGAGTATACAGTACAAGAAAGAGAGGCTCTTCACTCTCAAAGCTCACCCCTAGTTCCATACTTCTCCAGCAAGGCTGGACCGCCCGAACCTCCCCAAGCAATG
The DNA here is from genome assembly GCA_021653895.1 of Mastomys natalensis. NCBI lineage: Eukaryota > Metazoa > Chordata > Mammalia > Rodentia > Muridae > Mastomys > Mastomys natalensis. Next base: position 575,255 of record JAJTUV010000825.1, read on the forward strand.
CCAACAAATGGGAACCAAGTGTTCCAGTGCCTGAGTTAATGGGGTACACTTCTCATTCAAATCATTACACCCATTGAATCCGTTTAGTGCTGCCTGCATGTGCATGAATGTGGGGCCATCTACTGGAACAAGAGTAGCCTCCCAGGACGTACACCCTCTCTAGCCAGCAGTTGCCAGTAACTCCTCAGATAGAGGTGGGACTTTTTTTTTTTAAAGCCCTTTCTCCATCCATGATGGATTTAGGCTGGCCTTGTTTAAAGTCTTGTGCGTACAGTTCCATAGTTGTGAGTTCATGTGTGCAGCTGCATTATCATGTATGGCAAAAATTATTTTGCTTCTGATATATCCTCCCTCTGGCTCTTATAATCTCTACCGCCCTCTTTTATGTGGGTCTTTACCTTAACTTCCATCTACTGCAATAAGATTATTCTCGGATGAGGGTTGAGAAACGCACTAATACATAGGGATAAAGATAAGAAATCAGAGCCTAAAGTTTATCACTGGGTCCATTTAGAAGTTTAATAGTAGGTTCTCCCCTAGGACCAGTGACTTAGTCAATGACATGTTTTTGACGCAGCTAATGGTACCAGTCACGGGTCCCATCTTGTAGAGTGGGCTTTATGTAGTTGGTTACTTCCATGACATTCATGCCACACTTGCATATCTTGCCAGGTCAGTCAAATATGGCAGCTTGCAGGGTTCACACTTAGGTAAGACTGTTGATGATTTTTCTCCCCTGATAGTGTGAATAGACCTTTCTAGCGTTATGAAACCTATCCCAGTAGGGGGTGAACCTTCCATATCGGTACCAGCTTAATTTTTCCTGTTCTGTGACACAGGTAGATGGTGTCTTCAAGGGTCTTGCTACCACGTTCTGAATAGCCGAGAACAATGCTAATGATAATAATGTATCTTTTTGACAGGGTAGGTGTTGATGCTACCTCACTGACCAAGAACTCCAGGTAACCCATGCCTGGCACTGAACTTTTTGATAGCCAATGGTATATCTTAGGAAGCTTCTACAGTAGTAAATTTCCATATGGCATTTAAAAAGTCTTTAGTATTAGTTATCCTTCGCCACATTGCTGTACACTCCTCTGTTTTTCTAAGATTTCTCTGTCTCTGTCTTTCTTCCGGTCTCTCTCCCTGTGTCTCTTCTCTGTTCTCTCTCTGTCTCTGTCTCTCTCTCTGTCTCTCTGTCTCTCTCTCTCTCTCCCTCTCTCTCTGTATGTGTGTGTTGTGCATGTATGTATGGAGGCCTGAAGAGGGCATTGGATTTCCCAAAGTGGAGTTATAAACAATTGTGAACTGCCTAAAGTGAGTGTTGAGAACTGGACTCGAGTCTTCTGAAGGAGCAGTTCATGCTCTTAAACTGCCCTGATTTACCTCAGGGCCATACCATAAATGCAAGGGTTTTTTTTTTTTTGTTTGTTTGTTTGTTTTGTTTTGTTTTTTGAGACAGGTTTCTCTGTATAGCCCTGGATGTCCTGGAACTTACTCTGTAGACCAGGCTGGCCTCAAACTCAGAAATCTGCCTGCCTCTGCCTCCCAAGTGCTGGGATTAAAGGCGTGTGCCACCACTGCCCGGCAAATGCAAGGTTTTGTTTTGTTTTTGTCTATTAACTGAAAATGGAGATATTAAAAACAGAAAAAAAAAAAAAACAACCAGAATCTGGTTTGTTTGTTTTTGTTATAGCACATAGATAAATATGAAACTACACGATCTTGGTGATCCAAGCATAGCAAGACTTGCTTGGGTTGACAGGAAACCACACGTGAAATAAACACTAAGGTCGTCATGCAGCTACATCTACTCAACTATGGAAAAGAAAAAAAAATCAACACATGTTCTCTAGTGCTAACTGTGCTGAACTGGAATTCAATAAGCCTGGCTCCCAACACCTCCGAACACAAAATGACTTTTTTGTTTGCTCGCTTTTGTTTTCGCAGTGCTGGGAATTGAAGCCAGGATCTCGTGTATGCTGGCAAACAATTCCACAGTTGAGCTATAACCCCAGCACCTCAAATAACTGTTATCAACTGGATTGTGTGGTAATAATTTTCACAAGGGAATCATGTTATCCAATTGATTGGTATCTCCAATTTTGGTAACACTAGATTAAGACAAAATATTTAGGAGTGATATTAATACAGAATGTTCTAGGCCAGTAAGAAAAGCCCTACAAAACATATATAGGAACAAAGAGGTCAACAAATGAAAAAGTATCTTCCCTTCTGGTTAGAATATCTGAGGGTAATGGGCATGTCTCACAAACTGTAATAATATTTAATCTGACAAGAGTTCCTCTGTGTGCAAGTGTGTTTTGTGTTGATACAGACTATAAATTAATCTTATAATTCATATGGAAAGATTTAACAGGCAACATACAAATTGCTGCAAAATCACTGCTTAGAGGTATTTCAGGAGGATTCTCCCTTCTCAATATGGAAGTGCCCTCTAAGCGTCTGTCTATGGCACATGAGTAGCTCATGTATCGTAGCAGTAAAACTAGACTCAATCTCAAAAAGTTTATTCCAGAAAGGTGAATTTTCAAATTATACTGTGGTAAAGCTTACTAAACAGGACCTGGCTAGCCATTTACAATCATTCCTTATATCACACACAGGGATTTCAAATGGATTAGCACTCTAAATATGAAAAAGTTTCTTCCTGAATATTTTCTAAAATCAAATATTTATACACTCAAATGAAAGTGAGAACAGACACATCAAGCCTGTGGGATGCAATGGAAGTGCTTCTTGGAAGTTTATAGCTGTGGAAACTTACATTAATAAGTCAGAGAGGGGCTGATGAGAGGACTCGTGGGTAAAGGTACCTGCCAGCAAGGCTGAAGACGTGTTTGAGCCCCAGGATCCATAGTGTGGCAGGAAAGAACCCATGTCTAAAATGGTCTTCTGACTTCCACATGTATAACATGACATATGCCAAGCCTACACAAATATATAAATGTTAAAAAAAGATCTCAAATAAAAAAACCCTCAATATACCTGAAGTCCTTGGAAGAACAAGAACAAGCCAACCTCAAAATTAATAGAAGGAAAAAGGTCAAAAATAAGATTAATGAAATGGAAAATAATGTAACAGATCAATGAAGCAAAGGATTTTTCTTTGAAAGGATATATAAAATTGGTAGACTTTTCACAAAACTGGTAAAAAAAAAAGGAAGGGACATTAAACTAATCAATGTAGTGACCAATAGGTGATATTACAGCAGGTAACACTGAAACCCAGATCAGTAGGATTCTTTCCAACATCATACTCTAACAAATTTGAAAACTTAGGAGAAATCAAAATATTCCTAGACAACTCTATCCACAATTGACTTAGGAAGATGCAGAATTCCTTGAACAGAATAATGATCAATAAGACAGAAACTAATTAAATAGCCCACAAATCCACAACCAGAAAGGTCCACTGATGAATTCTCCCAGACCGTTTAAAGAACAAACACCAATCCACTGAGGTTATTCCAAGAAAAACTAGGGAACAAACAAACTTAAAAGATCTTGCCTGATACCAAAAGCAGATGAGAAAGAGGAGGAAGCAGCTAAAGGCTGAGTTCCTTGATGAACACAGATGTGAAGGATTTCAAGAAGAATAAGATACTTTGCAAGCTGAATTCAACACATTCAAATGGTCATACCTTATGATAAACTTGTATTCTTCCCAGGGCAGTTTAGCATGTACCAATGCTAAGCACAATACAGCATATAAACACAATCAAGGATAAGAATGACAGAAGCATTCAACAGATGCAGAAGAAGCCTTGACAAAACCCGGCATCCCTTCACAATAAAAACCTACAGGCAGACTAGAAGAACCACACCTCAGGGTAATTAGGACCAAAGACTATATACATCTCTTGCTAGTGTTTATACTGACTGAGAAAAAAACTGAAAGCATCTCCCCTAAAATTGGAAATGAGACAACTTGTCTATTGACAATATAGTGTGTGAAATTATGGCTAGAGCAATGGGTTTCCGGTTTGTACAATGAGTACAAACAGGAAAGGGAAATGTCAAATATATTCCCTGGTTTGGAGATGATATGATTCATCCATTAAGGGACCCTAAAGGTCTCTACCAGAAATGGATATGATAAATACATTCAACAAAATAACAGGATACAAAATCAATATATAAGAAACCAGTAGTTTTTCTATACACAAACAACATACTCATTGGGAAAAAAAGTCAGGAAAAGAATCACATTTGCAATAACTTCACAGAAGGAAATCTTAGACGTAACACAAAATGCCAAAGACTTTTACAATGAAAACTATAAAACATAAAGAAACTGAGAAACTAGAAAATGGGAAAGACCAACAATCAAACAATCCCCCAAACCCTCCATGTTCTTGTTTTGGCAGAAAAAATATTAAAATGCTCATGTTGCAAAAAAAATGATAACACATTCACAGCAGTCCTACCCGAGTTCAAATGACAGTCTTTGCACAAATAGAAAAATCCTAAAATTCATATGGTAACATAAGGGACTGTGAATATCCAAAATAATTCTGAGCACACAAAAGATTAACTCTAGAAGCATCACAACACCTGACTCTGAACTCCACTACAGAGCCATCCAGACCAAAATAGCACAGATTTGGTACAAAAGACAGGAAGCCCAAAGGATGGGAATGGGAGATTCAGAAATAAGCTCACACATCTTCAACTCTCTGCTTATTGAATGGAGGACAACAGGATCCAACAGAAAACAATGACAACCTTAAACAGCAGTGCTGGGAACACTGGATGCTCACACACACAAATCTGAAGACCTCCAGAGCTCTTTCATCTTGAAGAAAGGTCAACTCAGCGATCAAAGACTTTGATGTAAGATTTGAAATTGAAATTACCAGGGGAAATACTTAAAAAAAAAAAAAAAAAAAAAACAACCCACACTCAGCAACTATTAGCTTATTAGTATCATCCAGGATTCATGTTCAGTATTCCTCCTCAAATTACATAAACAAGCACAAATGGAAAAATATCCAGTCAAAATTATATGAAAAGAAGCATTCTTGTCACACAAGTGTATAAAGTGACAAGGATGTTATACAGGCACTAGCACTTTAAGAGAACGATAATCTCAAAAAAAAAAAAAAAAAAAAAAAACCATGACATCTCCAAGTTGTTCCCTAAACCACTAAGCCGAGTCACGTGACTCTAACAAACTAGTTTGTGTTTTGTAAAGAAAAACCAAATGCATTGGACAATGGTGCTAAGATGCAAAGTTTATTTTCCTTGCATCTGATTTATAAGTGACAGATCATAATATGGGAAGATATATGTAACAGGAGGTATTAGAAAGAGCGTGGCTGGCTGGCTCCTGGCTTTGCTGCCATGTTCCCGCATTAATGGTGGCACTGACACCGGCAGGCTGCCTGGCCCCAGCCGGGTGTCCTCATCTCAGCAGACTCTCCAGCGGGACTGGAGCTCCAGAGCTCCCCTCGGGGACACGCTAACTCCATGCCACGATCGTCCACCGTGCCATCAGCCACCACACCTATCACCGGTAAATCAAAACTCTAGATGGTTATAGTTAACCAATGGATTTAATATATCAGTAAAATCTCAATACACAAGATGCCCACACAATTTAGACAAGTTATTCCAATTATCCTAACTTTTTGATATGCACAACTGCCTGAGATTACTGAGTTTACAGATGTACACCTCTCTTACTCCCGTTTCTCCCTGCCTCACTGTCTCTGCCACCCTTAGCTCCGCCTCCCTTTTCCCTATCCAATCACAGGCCTCCCGCTGCAAATAGATTGGACAGAGAAAATTCTGCCACAGATATACCTTTATTTTAATTTTAAATGTGGCATAACTTAATAAAAGCTGGCTCAAGTAACTAAAAACACCTTTAAGCTGTCAAGTTTTCTGAGTAGTCCATATTTAGATAACTGGGCAAGGCACTACAGCCAACATTGTCACAGTCCTCCCAGCCGTCACTGGGGCCAATGACAACACAACGTTTAGTAAGGTAGTCTTGGCTGTCAAGCTCATGCTCTTGGCGATGCAGTCCCAGGTCGTCTTTAATAGGAACTGGGGAATGTAACTGCCATGACGTAGTAATGACAGTTAAAGAATACAGAGTCCTCATTAGGACACACTTCACTGTTCTTCCTTCTAGGACAGTGTGGTGGTTTAGAGAAACGGTATTTCATGGTAGGTGTCCATGTTGGTACGAACTAGGCGTTTGTCTCTGACTCCAAACCCCTGAAGATAAGTTCCCAGTAACTCAGACTTGTGACCCTCACCCAAAATGTACAGCCATTATCATGTACTTGTTCTGATATGACAGGCTGCTTTTCGGCTTCTGAAACCTGCTTATGCACAGCCAGGGGACTATTATGAGCTCACCTTGACTGTCTACCTTGGCAGAACAGAGCAACTCTTGGCTTGTTTGTACAGATACTCAAGATCTTATTTATGGTTTCACCTCTAAAGACTCTACCCTCTCTCCACTTTGCATAGAAATCTCTAATTTGGCTCAGAGAGTGTTGTCCTGATAGCAGTTTAATAAATTCAACCAATTATAATCTGGATCGAGCCCATGGTGTTTACCCAGGGTCAAGAACTCCGTAACTCTGACTTTCAGGTTATTTGATTCTAATGACTGCTTAGTGAGATAGGATTGATCATCTTTAGTTTTGCACTGGGTTATGTGCAGTTTCTAATCCAATCGATAATAATTTTGGAATTTCAACTGTGGATGAAAACTTTCTAATTCTCATGACCGCCATCACAATATGCAGGGTGTGGAGACAAGTTTTTTTTTTTTTTTTCAGCTCCCAAGATGCAAAGACAAACATTGCAAAAATTTACTTGTCCCAAAATGGGCAAAAGCAAAGTTAGCTCCCCCTTAGAGGAAAAATTCAGACCTATGAAAAGGACAACAATTCTAATTATAGAAAAAATGTACTTACTTAGAAGCACTCAGAATGTCAACAAAACAGCTGCAGTTTTCATTGCAGAGTGGTATTCAGTTAACAACAATGATTATTTTACTATAATATACACCAGAAACAACTCAAGATAAAAAACAAAACAAAGCCACCTACTGTCCCCATAGAAACTAATTTATAGTGTGTACCCACAAGAACTTGCTTTAAATTTCCGTGCTGATTTACAAGCCCCAGACTATAGCAGGCAGGGTTAGTGGCTATTGAAGATCCTACAGGGAATGGGCTATCTACAGACATATTCGGTAGTGTATTAACTATACAAAAAAGATACCGTACAGTTTAAAAACAAATCATACATAGCCTTACATTTCTTTTTTTTTTCTTTAAAAGGAGTGAGTTGTGCTCAGGGGGTTAAATACATGAAAACATGTCCAACATGTCTAGCCATTAGGGAAATGCAAGTCAAAGCTACATTTAGATTGCATTTCATCTCAGTCAGAACAAGTCTCATCAAGAAAACAACTACAGCTGGGTGGTGGTGGCGCACGCCTTTAATCCCGGCACTTGGGAGGCAGAGGCAGGTGGATTTCTGAGTTCGAGGCCATCCTGGTCTACAGAGTGAGCTCCAGGACAGCCCGGCTACACAGAGAACCCTGTCTTGAAAACCAAAAAAAAAAAAAAAGAAAAAGAAAACAACCACAGGGGCTAGAGAGATGGCTCAGCGGTTAAGAGCACTGGCTGTTCTTCCAGATTCTGAGTTCAATTCCTAGGAACCACATGGTGGCTCAGAACCATCTGTAATGGGATCTGATACCCTGTTGTAGTGTGTGTCTAAAGATATAAAAATATATAAATAAATCTTAAAAGAAACCAACAACAAATGCTGGTGAGGATGTGGAGGATAAGGTACCCTATTCACTGATGGCAGGAATGCAAATTAGTCTGACTTGTGCGGAAAGGACTATGGAAGTTTCTTAGAAAATAAGACGTCAGTATTACAGTGATAATCTGCATACGAATGTTTATTGTAGCCCCATATATATGATGGCTAAATTATGGAATTAGCCTAAGTGTCCATCAACAAATATATGGGTAAACAGAATGGTATATTGTATACACAGCAGAGTCTTACTTGATCATAAGGAAGAATAAAATAATGTTGTGTGCAGGAAATCGGATGGAGCTGGAGATTGTCATACTAAGTGAAGCAAGCCAGTGGCACTAAAAGGTTTTGCAAGTGTTCTTTCATAAATGGAAGCTGAGGAGGGGGATGAGGGAAATTCTAAAGGAGACATGTGAAGGAGCCATATAGGGGTGGATGTGATCGGAGTGCATTCTTCACACAGATGGAAACGTAGTTCTTTGTATCGTTCAATTAATGCATGTGAATAAAAGTATATGATAAAATGTGCTAGAAGAAAACTCAAAAGTCAGGTTCTAACTTACAATTCAGAGCTCATAAAGGACTAACAACTGTTATGTAGACATATAGAAAATTTTTACGATGAACTAATACCATCGATATTATTAAAAGGAAAATGACTACAAAAAGCATATGAGCATATAAATAAAAATATTTCACTGCCCACTGGTTAATCCTTATTATAAAATACTTTAAATGAAAAGCTACAGAGGATTTTGTTTGTAGACTGTGGGAAGACAGGCATTTTTTTTACCTTGTTGATAGAGATATGAAATGGAATATAAGCCAAGAGGCTTGTCCCAAGAGGGACAAAGTCTCATTTGCACATACCTGCTGGCACAGCAAGTGTGGTTCCAAGCATTTATCCCAGAGTCACCTGCAGTTGTCTGGACACTCTTACTCGCAGGTTTATAACGGCATTACTTTTGTACAAATATTAGGAACTGCTTAACCATTGAATCATGCACTGACTGAATGAATATCATGTGTACAGGATGAAGTAAAATGCGGTTATGAAAAAGAATGACAGAGACAAAATACCAGTGGACTGGCTCGGCAGCTGTTTAGGGAATGTTGGACGGGGAGTGGTGGGGGGATAGGACAAGGTATGGAGACATAGTCTGTTGTCCTTTGTGGAAGAAAGAAGGGAGCATGGATTAGCGTGTGTGACTATTCTCCTCAGCCCTGCTGTGTGTGCACACTGGAATCACAAGCAGATCCTAAATGCTGGTATGTTGCAACGAGCAGAATGGGTGGGGCAATTTGGAAGCTGTTTGCATGTATCACAGAGCCACGAGACAAGTGAGTCTGTCTCTGCGGTGCTGGAACTTTAGACAGAAAGTGCTACAAACGTGAAGCGGAACACGTGAGGATGGACGGGATAAACGTATGTGTTCATCTATGTTTGTGTACATAAGCATTTTAGTTAACATTTATGTATCCCACATATGTACACACACATATATTTTCTAGATATCTATACTGAGAAGATCAAGAAATGGGGACACCCTAGAAGAGATAAATGCATGTACCATTTAAGTCTCTGCCTGTAATACTGCTTTTCATGAACGGAAACAAAACTTCTTGGTTTGATGATCCTAGAACATCTTGTGATAATCACAACTAAAAAAAATGCTTTAAAAAATTCATGGAGCATGCCAATAATACCAGGAACAGTTTGAAGGGCTATTGCTCATTCAAAAGGGCTATTGCAAATCTGGGACAAGTAAGCGCTGTCTTAGGGTTTCTATTGCTGCAACAAAACACCATGACCAAAAAGCAAGTTGGAAAGGAAAGGGGGTTTATTTGGATTACACTTCCACACCACAGTCCATCTCTGGAGGGAGTCAGGACAGGAATCCCAAACAGAGCTGGAACCTGGAGGCAGGAGCTGATGCAGAGGCCATGGAGGGGTGCTGCTTACTATCTTACTCCCCACGGCTTGCTTAGCTAGCTTTCTTATAGAACCCAGGGCCAATTGCCCAGGGATGGCACAACCCACAGTGGGTTGGGCCCTACCCAATCAGTCACTACTTAGGAAAATGCCTTGCAGCTGAATCTTATGGAGGTATCTTCTCAATTGAGGTTCCCTCCTTTCAGATGACTCTAACTTGTGTCAAGTGGACATAAGACTAGCCAGTACACACACACCAACCTTAGAAACCACTAGAAAAATACAATCATACATATTTATAACACTAACACATCATGAACAAACAAGCCTGTTCTTACAGTGGACTAATGCCAAGGACCGGCTGATAACTTTACACTTCACTCCCACGGTCAACATCCCACGTAACTCATGGTATATTTATTAATGGAAATAACATAGGAAGGATGGTAATTGAACTGCACACTTTATTTGGATTTCCACGAGTTTCCCTATGACTGTTCCTTCTGGTTAAGGACCCCTATACTGCATTTATTGGCTACATTTCTCCAGTCTCCTTTATCTGTACACCTGGTCACAAAAAGAACCACCAGGAATTTTATAGAATGCACCTTGATTTGAAAATGCCTGATGTTTTCTTATTAGAGTGGTTATTGACCTCGAAGGAATACTGCTTTGGAGAGTGTCCTTGTGTTTGGTTAAGGATAGAACATGGCTTATTCCTGGTGGCATCAAGTTTATGACTTGGTGAAGGTGGTGTCTACTACCTTCTTATAGAACCTAGGACCACTTGCCTAGGGATGGCACCACCCACAGTGGGCTGGGCCCTCCTCCATCCATCACTACTTACAAAAATGCCTTGCAGCTGGATCTCATGGAGGCATTTCATTTTCTCCTTTCAGATGACTCTAGCTTGTGTCAAGTTGACCTAAGACTAGCAGGCACATGCATCAAGCTTAGAAACCAGAAATCCCTCACCAGAATTATTTCCTTTCTATCCGCTACTAGAAGTAATAGCCAAGAGTAGCCAGCATGTCAAGGAAGAGCAATTAAGCTCTATTTGTTGGAAAAAGAATTGTCAGAGAATTTATGCACATATAATGTTTTATCTTTAAATCTGTATTTTAAACTGATGTTTAAAAGAAAAATTGTGCATATTTATGGGATAATGTGATGTTCAGTATATATTATGTGTATGTGTGTGTGTGTGCATATGCACTGTAATGTTTAAATCAGTGTGGACATCTATCTTCTGTAGGTGGAATCGTCACAAATCCTTTCTTTCAGCCTTCTGAAATATACAGTACATTGTTGTCTGCACACACCTATTATGCTGTGGCATGCTCAAGATGCCTAATTCTAGTTCCATTCCTAACTCACTGCCAGTTGTTAATCACCCCCTGGCTTCTTCTTTCTCTTTCCTTTCTTTCTTTCTTCCTTTCTTCTTTCTTTTTTAGATTTATTTATTTGTTTTATGTATGTGAGCACACTGTTGCTGTCTTTAGGACACACCAGAATAGGATCCTTTTGCAGATGGTTGTGAGCCACCATGTGGTTGCTGGGAACTGAACTCAAGACCTCTGGAACAGCAGTCAGTGCTCTTAACCACTGAGCCATCTCTCCAGTCCCCTCCCTGACTTCTTATAACCACTTTTCTACTCCCAAGTACTAAAAAAGGTTTTAAAATCTGTTGTTTGAGAATTTCTTACACAAATAGAATATATTTGGTTCATACCCATCCTCTCTACTTCTCCTCTCAAGTCCCGCTCATCCTACGACCTCCATATTTTCCTTCCAGCTTCATGTTACCACTCTTTATTTCTCCCCCACTTTGTGTCTCCCCCACAACAACAGAGTCCAATTAGTGCTTCGAGGATGTGGGTGGATACGGGGACATCCTTTACACTCTTCATGTAAGTGACATTGTGTGGTACCATCTTTCTGTGCCATACCTACTTCACTAGATACAATTACTTCACTGTAAACCCACAATGGTTAACAAACATTTGAGGGACAATACTTTGAAGATAACACCTTTTAAACTTAGCATTTCTTTCAACGCTGACACTTAACAGTGTGCACATACTTATGGGTTAACGAATAGGGTTGTCCAACCTTTTAGCACTGCGGCACATGTTCATAGTCTAAAGATGAGTTGGGCTGCATACAGCCACAGGTTGGCTAAGCCTGGCAGTGTGACATTCCAATACACATATAAAGTGCATGGCGTTTCCTGCCTCTTGAACACCCGAAACTGCCATGTTACTTCCCTGTTAAATACCTAATAAATTGTTGCAGCTGGGTATGCTGGCACACATCTATAATCTCAGCACTTTGCAGGCAGAGGCAGGAGGATCCAGGGTCTGATAGACTCATCAGCAAATCCGTTAGTGTTGGGTTCTTCTTTGTTGGGAGCTATTTTTTTTACTGGCACAATGTTGGTCTGCTTAGGTGTTTTATTTCATGTCAATGTTGTTGGTCACTAGTGTGGAAAGTGGTCCAAGGCTGGAATTACAGGTAGGCCACCACACCTATCTAGCATTTTATGTCAGCTCCGAGGATCTGAACCCTGGCCCTTAGGCTTGTGTGACAAGCACTTAGCCATTGAGCCATCTCCCCAGACACTAACGGTGGTTTTTAAAGGAAACCACGTAGCTTCAGGTTACAGCTATACCAGGTTAACAGCCTCTGCACACTTCTGTGCTATATTTCAAATGTTCTTACAGGGAATAGAAAGAAAGCTGCACCAATAGACTGAGAAAATGAATAGATAACAGTTTCCACCATGGAAGCTTGTGGAAGAAGGACAAATTATCTTTCTTTAAACTTTCTGATAGCATCACCCCCCAAATGTCAAAATGCATTCATTTTAGGCATGTGTAAACGATAAAAAAATTCAGACGTCTACCTACTCACACTTTTACAAAAAGAGGGAGCTGGGCACAGTGGCACCCAGTACTCAGGAGATGGAGGCAGGAAGGTCAGAGGATTATAGCTAGTGTGGATTCTATCTTCATCTCAAGGGCATAACAATGGTAAGAAAGATGAAGGATGCAAAATTCCCTCGTCATCAACTTTGAGTCAAGTTAGTTGAGTTTGTATGCCGGAGTAGTTAAGAAATATCAGCTGAGTTTGTACTGTGAGGGAAAAGATTCCTTTGTTTACCTATTATTGCTGTTGAAAAAAATTAACCAGTGAATACGGGCATGATGGTGCATGCCTGTCATCTCGGCCCCTGCTGGTTCAAGCATGTGTTTTTCTTGATAGTGGTTCCCACGTGGTATGTGTGTCTGTACATGGAGTAGCTACTTGTTTCATAGCCGTGACTGAATGTTTGATCATAAGCAGCTTAAGGAAGGAGAAGGACTTGTTTTGGCTCGTGGTTTGAGGGCACAGTGCGCCACGGTGAGGAGAAGCAGCAGAAGCAGCAGAGGCAGCATCTCTGGGCTGTGGCGGCAGTGGTGGGAGGCAGTCCACCCACATCCGGAAAGATCAGGGAGCAGATGGAGCTAGCAGAGGGGCTGAGTCATAAACCTCAGGAATTACCCCTTAATGACTCCTCTCCTCTTGGCCAGGGCACACCTCCAAAACGGAACCACCAGCCTGTGGAGGATATTTTACATCTAAACTGTAGTAGTCCTGTAAGTCGGCTTCTCATGACTTCAGGTTCCACATTGAATCAGAGACTGAAGATGCTGTTAGTCCTGCCATGCTTGTATCTGAATATAACTATGTAGGTTTTGTTTTTTTTTGCCATTGTTCTCTAAGTAACAGTATTTGCATAACATTTACATTGTATTAGATATTACAAGCCACATGCAGACATTTAAAGCATCTAGGCTACGGGTAGGTCATATACAAATGCTATGCTATTTTATATGGGATACGGAGGATCTGTGGACTTTGAGATCTCTTGGGAATCCTTCAGATACTGGGGAAAGACTAAATGACCTTGCTCACGTTTCTTGGCATATCATGGTACCAGGTATATTAGTATTAAGTATCTTAAAATAACACACATTTATCTACTGCAGTTTCCAAGGGTCAGAAACATACCTCTGCTGTGGATGGTGGCATACTCCTTAATCCCAGCATTGCAGAGGCAGAGATAGATAGATCTTTGTGAGTTCAAGACCAGCTTGGAACAAGATAGTCTCAAGAAGCAAAACAAAACAAAACAAACAAAAAACTATATCTCTGCTTGGTGGTTCTGGTTCAGGGTTTTTCATGAGGCTGCAATCCAGGAGTCATTTAGGGCCACAGTGAACTGACTGTTGACTAGGTGGAGGTTTTACTTCTGAGCTCACCCCTAAGGCCTATTGCCATATGGATGTCTTCATGTCACAGCAGCTGGCTCCCCTGAGCAGCTTGAGAGTAAAATGGCAATGCCTTTTATAATTTTATCTCAAAAATGACATATTCCTGGCTCATTCTATCGAGTGTACCAAGCAACCCTGCACCCCTCCTTCCCCCCAGTCTGGATTAGGCACCCTCACAAGTCTTCTTATGACATCCTTGTCTCCCTTCTTCCTGAGATGAGCACTTTGCTGTGATCTTATCACAGTGCCAATGCTCCTGCCCCTGCTTCTTCAGCCTAGGGGTCTGATGTATTCTCCATGGATTAGTGCTAGTGCATTTGTGTGTGAGTGTGTTACAGACACCATGGTCACAGCAACTCTTATAAAGGAAAGCAGTTAACTAGGTTCCGTAGTTTAGTTCAGTGTCATCACGGAGGGAAGCATGGTGGCACACAGGTAGGTATGGTACTGGAGAGGTAGCTGAGAGTTCTGCAACTGGATAGGGAGGCACTAGGAAGAGAGAAAGAGACAGTAGACCTTGCTTGAGCATCTGAAATCTCAAAACCCATCCTCCAGTGACTCTCCCTCCAAGTCCACGCCTCCCAATAGTGTCACTACCCTATCACGTCCCACTCCCTGGTTCCTGTAGACTTGAAAACATATAAATGCAAAAATGCACTCAGCCCGACTTCAAAAGTCCCCACCGTCTGTAACAGTTTTTACACTGTTTAAAAGTCCAAAGTCTTTAATGAGACTCATGGCAATCTCTTAACTGTAATCTTCTCTAAAATCAAAATAAAAAAAAAAAAGCAGATTTCATACTTCCAATATACAAAGGTATAGACTACACATTACCGTTCTAAGAGGGAGCATAATGAAGACAAACTGGACTGAAGCGAGGCTGAAAACCAGCGGGGTAAACGCCAAACTCTGTGTCTCCATACATCATGTTAAAGCCTCTTCAGATCTCCAACTCCTTTCAGCCTTGTTGATTGCAACACACTTCTTTCTCTTGCACTGGTTTCACTCCTGGTCAGCAGCTCTCCTCTGGAGGTTTATCATGACTCTCGCACATCTCCAGGGAAATCCAGACTTCACCTTCACAGCTTCACACAATGGCCTCTGGGCCTCCATGCGGGGACACGCCTGGCTCAAGTGGCTTTCCTTAGCTGTGGAGAGAGATTTCATAAGCCCTTTCTTCCACCCTTGACTCTAGTCTTTGCTTTTTTTTTTTTTTTTTTTCCTTTTTCGAGACAGGGTTTCTCTGTATAGCCCTGGCTATCCTGGAACTCACTCTGTAGACCAGGCTGGCCTCGAACTGAGAAATCCGCCTGCCTCTGCCTCCCAAGTGCTGGGATTAAAGGTGTGCGCCACCACTGCCTGGCTATCCTTGACTCTAAAGCCAGAACCACCTGACTTAAATTGCCATGTTCTGCTGTTTGCTGGGGCTGGATCATGACCCCTTTGTTCAATAACATCTTTGCCAGCTTTCTGTTTTGATGCTTCCTTCACTGCCTAAGGTTGGCTGTCTTGGAACTCACTCTGTAGTGAGTGGCCTCAAAATCTACCATCTTCTGCCTCTGAGTGCTGGGATTAAAGGCGTGCGACACTATGCCGGGCCCTGAGCTTTTCTTTAGTTCTTTTTCACAAGTTGGAAGCTGAGTTGGGCGGGGTCTTGCCCTGAGGTCACCACTTCCTTTATTCCACTTGGCATCAGGCTGCTCTTTAGTCTGCTCACACTTCCTGATGCCCCTTCTCCTCAGACTGCACATGGTGTGGTTTCCCTTGCTCAGCTTGCTCCTTTTTCATTATAGATCTGTGTAAGTGTGGCCACTAATAACCAAGCAACACAGTCAATACTAGGCTGTCTGGAAATCTCCTCCACCAAAGCTGTTAATCTCTTCGATTTAGCCACAGGCAGATTTTTTTTTTTTTAATTTTGGACAAGGGCAGAATCAGTCAGATTCTTCATCAAAACATCACAAGAATGATCACCGGAGGCATATATTATTCTTCTCCTCCGAAACCTCTCGAGCCAGGCTCCCACAGTTCAAATCACCCTCAGCATCACTGTCTTCCATGCTGCTACTCGGAAGTACAGCCTTGCTTAAAGCATTCAACTGCTTTCCTAATCCAAAGTCTCAAAGTCCACAATCCTCCCAACAAGAGCACGGTCAGCAATACCTCCGTTCCTGGTACCAACTTCTGTCTTAGGGTTTCTATTGCTGTGAAGAGACATCACGACTTAGAAAGGAACTCTTATAAAGGAAAACATTTACCTGGCGCTGACTTACAGAGTCAGAGGTTTAGTCCATTATCATTATGGTGGGAAGCATGGCAGGATGCCAGACATGGTGCTAGAGAGATAGCTGGGAGTTCTACATCTGAATCAGCAGGCAGCAGTCAGAGAGACACGCACAGACAATGATCCTGGCTTGAGTATCAGAAACCTCAAAGCTCACGCCTTCAACCAGGCCACACCCACTTTGACAGACCACACCCACCTCAACAAGGCCACACCCACCTCAACAAGGCCACACCTCTTCATAAGTGTCATTCCCTATGAGCCTATGGAGCTATTTTCATTCAAACTACCACACTGGGTGACGCTTTTTATTGAATGAATCGATAAAAGTGAATGTACTGTGAAAGCAGCTACGAGCGGGCACTGGGAGCCCAGGGATTGACCGGTAAGACCTTTTCTCACCGCCACGGTTCCCGGTCCTTCTCCTGTCTCCATTCTCATCAGTACCATGCTCTCCATCGCTGCGGTTCTGTTTTTCCTGTCTTCCCAGTGGGCTGTAGCGATCCAGAGCTCTGCTGTGTGAGTTCTTCCAGACCCGGAGTGTGCCAGCCAGCACTGCAATTGAGTTTTGTTTTCATTATGTAGGCTTCCTGTGAAGTTTCAAATTAATTTGAATCCTCTCCATACTTTTAAGGCCCCTCTACAAAGGGCTGTGTTCCTGCCTTTCTTGGTAAACAGGGGCCTATCCCACTTCCCTAGGACGGCTTTCATCCTGGCGAGGGCTGCATGCCCTCATCTCTTTGCCAGGGTAGTGAGCTTCCACACTGCCGAGCTGTGGGTGGCTCTCCACCTGGGCTCTGGGGAAGCATGCCCAGGCCACCTGCACCATGCCAACACCCACCTGTGTCCGATGGACCCTTAGCTTTTAAAATTCACACCACAACATGGCATTATTTTCTGTTTTATCGTTTGCCTGCGTCTCTGTTAATGATAGACAGCACGAAAACAATTTTCCTGCCGAGTCCTAAACATTTTAACTGTTTTCCTGAGACGCTTGGGCTGAGGCCGGTGGTGGCATTGAGAAATATGCACAACACATCCTATTGGAATGGATCAGATGTCGAACATTCAAGTCCCTTCTGTAAAAGGACATAGTATTTGTGTGTAACTCACTCACATCTTCTTGTATATTTTAAATTATCCACAGATTACTTCTAATACCTAGTACACCACAAATACTGTATAAAGCGGTCGCTGCTCTGGATTCTTTAGGTGATAATGTCAAGAGAATATGTCTACACCCGTTCATCACAGATGCACATTTTGTTCGGGCGTTTTCCATTGTGATTGGTTCAGCCCTCAGATGTGGGACCCACAAGTATTGAAGGCCAGCTATACTTTGTGTTCTTCTTTTCTAATACCCCTTCCTGTTTTCTGGCCCAGGGCCTTTGAACAGCATCCAGGACCCCACTCCGGAAAGTTATGATGAAGAAGCGGAAGCTCCTGTGACCTTGCCTCCTCAGTGCCTAGTGTGTTCCTGAGCCTCACCGAAACGCTCGCCTGCTCGCTGGCAGCAAATGCGATTGGCCTCTCTTTGCAGAGGATGGGTGAGCTGAGGGTTTCAGGTTCACAGAGTTGAGCGCTCACAGCTGCTTCTTTGCCTTCTGAGTGTGAAGCTGGTTCAAGGCTTCCTGCCCAGCGTCTCCGTGAGTGGATTGGTTGTCTGTAGGTGCTTTCTTTTCTTTTTTTTTTCCCCACTGAGAGTGAAGAGTTTCTTGATCTCCAAAGTTGGAGTAAGTAAATGAGATGAGGTACTGCTCTCATCACCCTGCCGGGCTTTCGGAAGGGGTGAGAGAACATCTAGGTTTGTGGCATCTGGAGCCTCATGGTTTCTAGCTGGCAGTGGCCAGGACATTTTTGGGCTGTGACATGGAAAAGGTCCTGATGGCAAGACCCAGACAGGTCTCCGGGAGCTGTTTCAAAGCCATGCCTTTTCCCAGACTGCTTCCCCACAGAAGCCATTCGATGCCCCCCAACTCTTGGATTTTTTTTTCCCTCCATTAAAAATTTTTTTTTTCTACTAAGTGTTGGGCAGACTGATTCTACTAATTTTGTGAGCTACTAAGAGGCCCAGTTTCCCTAATTCATGATCAGAAGAGGTTTTTTATTCGCCATTTTAAAAAATAGGAAGAGCTTTGTAGCCTCTCTAGGAGGAGGCATGGCCAGGTTCCCACTGAGCGAGCCACACGTAAGAGTCCTATATTCATCCCAGGCTTGGGCCTCCGTGTGGCGGCTGAGCCATCAGGCTGGTTGTGAAATGCCTTATTTTATTTTCTGCCTAACATCAGGCTGCAAATGAAAATACCTTTTCAACCCTAGTATTATTACCCCTATGGATGGTACCTTTAATGCGCGCTATTCATTGTTATAATGGCCGCACCTGTGTAGCAAGCGCGCATTAGAACCGCAGCAGCTGTGGACTGTAATTGCAAAACATTATTTTCTGTTTCTCCCTGAAAGCTTTTGTGTGAGTGTGTGTGTGTGTGTCTGTGAACGAACACGTGTGTTTCAGTATCCATGTGTTTGTTTCATCTGCTCTGGCCGAAGATTCTCTACCTCTTCCCCCCGCCCCCACTTTTTATACAAGGGCTAAAAGTAAATACGTTTGTTTCTCAGTTGTGTTTCAGGGAATGTCAGATGCCACCCCGCCCTCCCACCACACACACATACACACACGGTCGGTCAGTAACAGCACTTCAGAGAGCTACTTGGGAGCGTGTGGTCTGCGGAAAGGTTTCTGTGATCAACGCTGCTGGGAGCAGCGGCCTTTATGTGCTTGGCACCCAGGCACCGCCATGATTAATGCATTTGTCCCTTGCTATTCAGCCCCTGGGTGTCTGCGGGACAGTGAACACTTTAGCATGTGCAGATCCAGATAATCACCGGCACCAAAGACTTTCTTTCTTTTTTTCTTTCTTTCTTCTTCTTCTTTCTTTTCTTTCTTTCTTCTTTTTTTTTTTTTTGCGTGAGGGGCTCCCAGCTCCAAACAAAATTTCTAAGAGAAAACAACACTCTCCTTGTATCTCTTCTTCATTTTCTCTGTAGTCTTCTCTGAAGCCATCTTTGATGCGATGCTGTGGCCACTGGAAATCTGCTCTTCTGTCAGCTTTGCAGACCGGGCAGAAAGTTAGCAGGCAGCAGAGCTTTGCAGGGTGGAAGGCAGCTCAGTTTTCCTCACCTGCCTATACCCCATCTGTCACGCTACCTCTTTGGGGATCTTCGGTGACACACAATGTGACAAACTGGCATTGAAGTAGGTACTTGTAGCTGTCTAAGGAACTACCTGGGGAGAACAACAAAAAAATGTGCCAGTCGGTTAAAGAAATTAAGCTTCCTTCCCCTGTGTTTGTCTCATTTGCAAAGACATCCAGGACTTGCTCTAAGTACAGATGTTAGTGGCTGACCAGTTTTGACACGGGGACCAGGACAGCTCATCCCAAGTACTGGGGAACAAAAGATAGATCTACCCACAGCTTTGGGGGATTTGTTGCAAGATAGGGATTCTCTGTAAAGTTTCTCCCCAGAGTGAGTGTAGAGGCAGTGAACAAGACTGTCTGTCAATCACAGCTACTTGCATTCTCACAGTGAAAATGTTTCTCAGAGAAACTGTACCTGAAACCCTGTGAGCCTACAGGAAGAGGGGTCCGGGACTAACGCAGAGACTCACACAGGGAGACAGTGCCGAGCAGAGCAAGCCGTGCAGGCTTTCTGTCTCGTTCTCATCCGGCAGTGCAGTATACTTTGCAGGCTTGCAGATTTTTCCATCTTGGACTCACAAACACAAGACACATAGAGACACTGCATTTTGTTGTGAGGGTGTGAACCAAAAACCATCGGCTCTGGCTCTGTCTTTGCTCTGGTTCTATTACAGTCTGTCTTACTTGCCTGATTTACTTAGAGAAAAAGTATGGGGTAACTGACCAATAGGAAACGGGGCTCATGGCAGAGGCAGCAGGACACCGGCATTTTACAATCAGGAAGAACACAGACATTTCCATCTCTCCCCCAGGGCTTCACAGACACTGAGCTGTACACCCCCTGCCTCTTCAGGTGTCTCCTTGTTAAGTCTTAAAATTTAAACCAGGCACTGTGGTTGTCCACAGGCCAGAGGCAGAAGAATCATCAATTCAAGGTCCCTCAAAACAGCAAGACCCTCTCAAAACACTAAAAAATTGTAAAGTGCTGATGGCTTTTTATAATATTAAAATACACGGAAAAATTCAAGACTTGCTAAGCCAACTTGAATTTATTTATACAGTGAGATCAACAGCAACAGTGAAACTATAAAGGGAAAGAAACAAGTTGGGCTTCTGACAAGTTTTTTTTTTTTTTAATCAGGTCCTGTAAAAGTTACAGAGCGTGTGAGATTTTTAAAAAGCTGGGTAAACCTGTTCACGGTGACTTATTCTTCCCTTGGAGAATTTGTTTATTGTTAAAGTGGGTTTTCAGATCAATTTTGCATAAGCACTGTGATTTTTTATAATGACTCTATTCATTAAAAAAATGTATCCACGTTGTGTGGGATATAGTAATAGGAAAGAGAAGAGGCAAAGGTCTTTTTATTGCCCACGTAAATGAGGCTACACAAAAGCTGGGGACCAAGATCCTGGTGGATGATCATCACACCCCTGTCCAGGAGGTGGCACTATTTCCTTAAGAATTTTCCAGAGAAGCTAGAGGAAAAACCACAATTTATCTGAGAACATTATGTTTTGTTCTCCTTTCAAAGGGACAGCACTGGAAAGCATGGGTCCCCACAGTCATGGTGCCCCCCCAGTTTTCAAACAACTCATACACAGTACTGTTTTTTTTTTTTCCTAAATTGTTAAAGGTTTTGAGTCAGAAATGAGAGTGGACAAATGAAGTGGACACATTTATTATGACGACACAATTTTAATCTGTCGGTCTCCTTAAATCACCCTATTCTCCAGATTATCTAATTCTTCTTGGAGAAGAAGGCTGGATGAAGTTATATCCTTAGCAGTGATGTCCATGAGCATGCTGCTTTGCAATGATCTGTCTTGCTCTGTGTGTGTGTCTGTGTGTCTTCCTCATTCACTTTCCACCGTATCATTCATTCATTCATTCATTCATTCATTCATCCGTCAAGATAGGGCTTCTCTGTGTACCACCGGCTGTCCTGGAACTCACTCTGCTCTGTAGACCAGGCTGATCTCAAACTCAGAGTGCTGGATAAAAGATGGGCACTACCACGCCTGGCCTTAAATATGTAGCCCAGGTGGATCCTCCTGCTTCTTTCTGTAAATCCTTACTGGCGAGTAGCACTACAACCAGCTCCAGCTTATCCAGTGTGGGACGATCTCACAGTGAACCTGGAGCTCGCAGGTTCAGCAACACGAACAAGTCCAGGAAGATCTGCCCAGTCTGGCTTTTTACACAGACGCTGGAGATCTGAACCCAGGTTTCTAGTGCTTTGCAGCAGGCCTTTTACTGACTGTGCCATCTCTTTAGCCCCAGGTGACTTGTTCATCAATATTTGTTCATGCTGTAGATGTTCAGAAGCAAGGAGCCTTGTTTGGACTGAGGTAGTGAAAATAAAACATTGGATCAGGTTATGAACTTTAGAAACCTATAAGTGGTCTAATTCTTAGTAGTAAGTTTGGGGAGCACTGTCCCAGGAGCCCCAAATTGTTGGCATGTTTGTTTCTAGCCCACCTTACCACCATTCCATTTTCTATATCTTTAATTTATGGAAAGCATGGTCATCGAAAACACATGTATACATACACACACATGAGTAAGATTTAAAGTAGCTATTATGAGACTGGAGAGATGGCTCAGTGGGTATGAGCACGCGTTGTCCTTGTAGAGTGCCCCAGTTCAATCCTCAGGTGGCTCGCAATGGTTTACAGCGGCAGTTCCAGAAGCCTGACACTCTCTTCTGGCCTGCGTGGGCATCAAGCACACATATGGTACACATACACACATGTAGGTACAACATTCATACACATAAAATAAAAAGACAATTGCTATTACTTTAGCCATGGCTTATTTCTGACCAGAATAGCCGTCTAAATTATCTTCTATAATATGTATGTGTATGTTGTGTAATGTGTCTTATATCTTGGTTTTAGCCAAAGGTTTGAAACTAATGTCTGAGTTGACAGACACATCACTTATCCCAATCTGATGCCTACACACTGAATACATGAGTTAAAATGTCACATCATATGCAAAAAATTGAACAGCTACTATGTGTCAATTAAGGATAAAAATATTTTAAAAGTTTGGATAAATATTACTTAGCTATAGCTAGGTAATCACTCTAAGGCAAAACTAAAGAATAAGGTTGATCTTAGAGACTGAGTCTTGATGTGTAACTCTGTATGGCCTCAGACAAATGAGTTTGACTCAGCCAAGGAGCTCTGCTATGTGTCACTATGCACGGTTAAGATGGAGTGAATATGTTGTCTCATCTTGTAACCTTGTCTTTTATGCTGGGAGGAGTGAAAATGTGCACATGTCCAGGAGATTCCTTAGGTGCCATATCTCCTGGTGTTCTCAATGTTTTTTTTTTTTTTCCCTGAAATATGTGCACATGTGCACACAGACACAGACACACACACAGAGACACATACATTCACACACACAGACACACTGACACACTGACACACAGACACACATAGACACACACACACACAGACACAAACACACATACAGATACATAGAGACAGACACATTCAAACACACACACAGGCACACATATACACAGATACATAGAGACAGACACACTCGAACACACACACAGACACACATAGACACACACAGACACAGACACAGACACACAGACACACACAGACACACAGAACGACACACAGACACACAGACACAGAACACACACACACACACACAAGGATGTGTAGGATGTGTAGTTCAGGTCTTTATCTCTCTGGTATCCAAATCCACTGCAGCCCATACTTTCCCATGAGTGGAGAACAGGAAGTGACTTCTCTACCCTGTCCAGTGCTCTATTCCCTGTCCTGTCAGCCAGACAGCTGTCTTTATTCTTTGTTTCTGTAGCTACAGCATGACTGCCTCTGCTGGGCTTCCTGGAGGACATCTGTCTCTGAGTTATTTTCCCATCTCCCTCACCTGTGGACTTCTCTCCACTCTGAGTCTTGTCTCATCTCATGGCTTTGTCTCATACAGCAGACGTATCATTCCCATCTCTGCCTTGACTGGGACAGGCAAACTCTTCTGACACACACACACACACACACACACACACACACACACACACACACACACACACGCTGCAGTGGAGGATGGGTGGGAAAGAGGAGATGACAAAATGGTCCTGACGAAGCTACAGCAAATCTACTAGATGTTAAACAAACACACAGCAGGGCATAATACAAAACAATATGGCAAGAGTAAAGTTTTATCTTCTGGAAATCAGTAACATCAGTTTCTTCCGAAGCCTAGATACTTCCATGTATGCATGCATCTCATTTAGAGTCTACATGAAACTTCTGGACTTGAGCTGCATATTTGCTCATGGGACATTATCTGTTAGCTTGTCCCAGTCTATTGTTGGCTGAGTTGGGCATGGGATGGATGCGTAATGCAGGGGACACCACCTGTTATTGACATTCCATTGCTTCAGTCTGATGTATAATTAGCTAAAAATTCCTCCTTGGGTATTTCAGGTCTCTTCTCCCTGGCTCTGTTCCTCTCCTAGATGAACTACTGGAGGTGAAACCTATCTGTATCCATATTGTCTTTTAAACAAAATGGCTTCCTGCTTTCCAGCCTGGTGATCCTGGAGAAATATTGGGCTCCCTCGGGCTTTGCAGGACTGGTGTGTTGAAATCTACCAATAGTTTGGGTCCTTTTTTTTTTTTTTTTTTTTCCATAAAGCTTCTACCTGAGAGATTTCTTGTTCTAATCCAGCCTTTCCTGGTTCGTGTTCCAACTCTTGCAATAAAGCACTTGATTGCTATGCCATTGAAGAAGAAATGTCAGAAGACTCACCGGGGCCTTCTCCATTTCTGAAGGGTTTCCTATCTCACAGACCTCCCATTTCTGACACACCCTGTACGTTGCTAGAAAATTTTGAAGTTCTATTCCCATCAAAAGGATGAGGAGGATCCTGACAGTAGAAGTGACTTCCTTAACCTTTCTCATCTCTTCCCATAATGCCTTGTCTAAAAAGAGCAACCAAGTCTCAGCATCTCCCTCTGTCTTCCTTCCTCTTCCTCATTCCACTTTAAAGCAAGCACAGTGTCCTATCTAAATGGGATGGCTTCTGAAGGAAGACCTGATAAACTTCATCTGTAAGGGTATTCTAGTGGGTAGCATTGAAATGACTTCTTTACAAGTACCCAGTTGTGTTTTAGAGTCAAAGGTGAATGGTCTTGTGTTTGTAGATTTCCACTTCCGTTTGTTGGGCTCTTTCTCTTCTCTATCCCACAGAGTTCGCCTTTTTTCTCCAAGGCATGTGAACACCTGCCCAGAATCATTTAAGGAATTGGTAAGAAGACACACAGGCATTTCTCATAGAGCCTTCTGGAAGCTCTTGTGACACTGGCTTTCCTCTTGGTACTCTGTGGGGACTGAACACTAAAAAGATCTTCACCACTAAAAATCCCAAGACTTCCTGAATGATGAAGAAATCTTACAAGTCTTATGCAAAATTTCCTGTAAAATATGGGAAAATAGCTGTAGTATGTATAGATTTAGGGTCATGTCTATACTCCCACCTCCAATACCAGTAGTTGCTTGTTCAGAGGCCCAGTTTCTCCTTTACTACTAGAGAGTAGGCGATTATAAACTTGAGTTTCATTGGTGTGTGTGAGGCCCAGCCTTAGTCAATATTTATACATAATGTGGTTCTTAGCCACAAGGACTTATTATAACATAGTTACCTGTCACAGCCCATCTATAAAAGGGATTTTAATTATCATCATCATCAACAACAAACATTTATGGAGGAGTGACTGTGTGTGGTAATTGAATTAATGAATTTGTTAATTGTTGCTTCTGCTTCCCATAACTATTGCCTGAAGTTGGATCACAGAGGCACCAGGCTAAGATACCTCGTCATGTAAACAGATCATGTGTGTCCTTGAATATGTGGAGGATTTTATTCTTGTTTATACATGTAACTCAAATTTCTTCTCTAACCCCAGTGTCCTGGGGTTTTTCTCTATCATTTGTCAGCCATGTGACTAGGAAAGCTGAGCCCTTTTCTGCTGGGTTGTTGGTATTAAGTACCTTTCCTGTTTCTTGATAAAATACCCTCTAAAAAGGAGAAAGAGTTTTTTTTTTTTCTTTTCTTTTTGATTCTCAGCCTGAGGGTGCAATCTGTTATGGTGGGGAGTCACAGTGTCAGAATCTCAGGATGGCTGACCACATTGCACCTGCTGTCAGGAAGCAGGAATGAGTGAATGCTATTCTTCCAAGCTCCTCTTTTTCATTCAGCCAAGGACCCCAGCCTGTGGAGTGGCGCTGTCCACAGTTAAGATGGGGTCTTCTCACCTCAGTTAACCCAGTCTAAGCGAGCCTTCCGAGAATGCCCAGAGGCTAACAATCTAGATAATCCCTCACAGACATACCCAAAGGCAAATCTCCCACGTGATTCTAGATCTGGTTAAGCTGACAATATTACAGGGCTCCTTCAAGCAGGTGATGGGCTTGCATACTGACCCTTGACACCCTTGCTTCCCCAGGGCCCTGTGCTGAAGCATCAGGACTATGCCTTTGGTCAATGATAAGATGACTTCTTTCCTAATAACAGTTAGACTTTAGGCTTAAAGGAGGATGACTAGTGTCTTTATATAATAACTCATCTTCCTATTCCATTTTGTTCACTCCTACACCGGAGAAGCCACGGAGCTCTGCCCAGAGTCACTCAAGGGATGGGCGGGGAGGCATACTCCTGAAGCACCCACCATTGTCTCTCAGTTCCGACACTTGGCCAGTGTCCCTGGAGATGTTGTGTCCTGACTCAGGTTCAATTCTCAGGCCAGGAAGTCAAGGAAAATGCTCATCAATGTTTGTTTATAACATGTTCTGCTTGTCTCTTTAACTCACTCTGCGCTTCCATTTCTAACTCAAATTTGAGTTTTGTCTCAAAAGTTAAAAAAAAAAAGTCCATGGTCTGGTGAGATTATATAACTCCAGAGAGGAAGGGAGAATCGTCAAGATGGAGGAGACAGGTGTTTCATGTATCCTCACAAAGAGGGTGGGGATGATTGAGTTTATCTGTAGTGCAGAACCCGTTTTGAGTCTCACTCACCTACTGGAGGTGCACACCAGAGGGGACGCCTTCCTGGCTCACCTTTGAAGCAGGGGAATTCAAGTTTGCCAAGGGATGGAATACAGCTAAGACCCCACAAAAAGATCCCAAGTGAACTGAGCTGCTGCAGCCCAAAGCCCTGGGCCACTGGAGTCTGTGGTTGGTCTACGTGCTCCCCGGTGGTCAGTGGGGCCTCTCTGGGGTTAGTCCTGTAGAAGATCTTACTTTGTGGGAGCCAAGGAACTCCAAAGGAGACTGGGGTTGACTTTTGTAACCATAAGGGGAAGGTGCTCAGAATTTAACTTACATTGAGTTAAAGAGAAATAAATATGATATCTCTTGGATTGCTTGTTCCAGTGTAATTGGCTATCCTCTGTTTGGCCTTTGCTTCCCTTATAGGAATGAAATCCACTCTGTTCTGGCTAGATGCATTTGATTTCATGTCAGAACATGTTAACGGGCATTCTTGTGGGGCCTTCTCAGCAAAAGAGTCATCAAACAGTACAGAATCTCTATTCTGGTTTCTTGATACAGAAGAAATTTCTTATTGTGCTACAAAGCATGTCGGCTGAGAGTACCAGGTTGAAGGTACTCTGGGTGATGGATTTGCCCCGTGGTTTAGCAACTGGCAGTCAGGGAGGCGGGACGAAGACAACCAGAGGCAGACGAGATGGCTGAACAATGCTTTGTGTTTCGAAACCACGTTCAGTGTTCCAATGGGTGACCTGGGTAAGGACGGAGATTTTATTTAATATTCATTAGTCCCTGCTTACTTCACGCTTCATTCTAATGGCTGCCTACACAGCCCTGAGCTGAACAGAATTGGGAATTGTATTTTGCAAAACAGCTGAGGGAATACATTTCAAGTATATCTCTACAAAAAAATGGGAGGCAAAGTGATGGCAGGCTAATCTGATTCAATCATTCTGGATTCTGTGTGTATAGATATTGTGGTATATACATGTACATATATGCACACATACATATGTACACACACACACACATATGTCAGAGCCTCACACTGTATCCATTAACGTAGACATTATGGTTTTGCAACTAAATTTAATAAACTTTGTGACCACGAGAACCATTGCTATTTGTTGCTGGAGACTGCTTGCTGTAGATCTAGGAATTTAAACATGATGAAAGCTCTAGACCAGCAGTTCTCAACCTGTGGGCCATCACCCCTCGGGGGGGGGGTCACATATTAAATATCCTACATATAAGATACTTAATTACAATCTATAGTAGTAGTGAAATTACGACTATGAAGTTGGAATAATGAACCATGTGGTTGGGGGTTACTGCAATGTAAGGAACTGTATCAGAGGGCTGCTGCATCAGGAAGGCTGAGAACCACTGCTTTAGATTTTTCTGATCTTCTGTACCCTGTAGGCGACCATCAGTCACTGAGTGAATGGAAGGCTTGGAGACCCTTCAGAAGGATTTCATTGTGTGGGAGAGAACATACTGGCGGCAATGTGGGAGCTGGTTAAGGAGGCTTTCTGTCACCCCCTCCCAACCCCTGCTGCCAGTCAGAAGAGTGTGTGCCACCCCCCGAACCATATCTTTTACTCCCGTGCAAAGAAAAAGCTCTTCATATAAGTACTATATAGGATATATGATATGCTATGATCTGCCAGGTTAATACATATCTTTCTCTCTGGTGATCAACTAAACATGCTTGTCTTTTTTTCCCTGGCCTTTTAAATTAGTTCTTCTAAGCAATGAAAATCACTGGATTGCTTCTTGTATGGCATGCTTTGGACCTTGTGAATGAATGAGCTCAGGAAATATATCAATATCAACGAAACCTTGCATTCTAGTGCAGAGGAGGGGGAGGGAAGGGGTGGGCATGACTTGAAGGCTATCACTTCTCAGGTATATCTGACGTGGGGTGTGGTCTCATAGGCAGCTCTGTGGTGGTAGACAAAGGCTCTACCCTCGTTTCAGTTAAAGAAATCTTGGAGAGGTTAACATATTGCTTAGGGGCTCACAGAGACAATGCGTAGGATTAGAATTTAAATGAAGTTAATTTGTATCTAAAGTTTTGTATTATTTGCTTTCTACCACAGTGTCCCTAGTGTTAGACATCAAACCCGGAGTGGAGCTGCTGGTGAGAGAAAGGGAATTTAGAACCACAGGACTTACAAGCCGGTAAACTCAATGGAGTCTACAAAGTCACTGGCCAATTATTCGATCACATTTTGAGACAGAACTCTGACAGCTCATGGTGAGCGTGGCCTAAATTGTCAGGTTGAGATGAGGCTCTTTGAGAAATCCACAGAGGGTTAACATAATCACTTTCTATTGCCTTATTTAAGTCATAGTAAAGATTAACATGTACCCGGCTGAATTGAGGCAATAGGGGCAAAGCTAACAAGAAGTAATTTTGCTTCTGACAGATTCTCTTCTCCATTCTTCCACTTACTCCAGACGGAGGGCAGTGTAAACCTTATATCATAAAACAAATGCCTATTGATGGATTAAACATGGACCTCCCCCAGCTCCCCGACTTCATCTGTGTGAAATAGGGGCTTTTTCCAGAATTAACTCTTCAGTAACTCTGATACATCCTGAGGTTTGGGAGCTGGACTGTCCACAGTTATGCAATTCTGTGAGTCAGGCTATTGTCCAGATGTCATCAGGATGCAATGGTAAAAAGCTACTTTTAGGGTTTAGCCTAGACACAGACATCAGAGTTTTATTTACTTCATTTCTTCAGAAGCGCACAGTGCCTTCTCCTTTTGGGGGACTCTCTTCTTGATCCACAGTGAACAGATTTTTCTTTAAGTAGAATTTGCTGGGAAGGGATTCCCCGTGTAGTTGAAACAAGCACTGCTCACTAGAGATGTTGCTTATCTAGGCGGTCCTTTGGCCTGATGAGAAATACATGTATCTCCCTCTTCGCTGTCACAGTGGAAACGAAAGGAAAGACTTGTGCTTATCTTGATTTTTTTTTCCATGCCAACAGAAGCTTCTCTACAGCTACTGACCTACCTTGTGATTTTAGAGTGTTAGACTTTCCGTTTTCACTATACTCGGCTCTCCCGAGGCCCCACCCTTTACAGGGCTTCTAATAACGGGTCCAGCAACAGAACAGGCAGTCCGGCTTCTGCTGGACAAAATACTCAGGTTTTCATTCAGCAGCTCCTACTGAGCAGCTCTGGTGAGCAAGGCACTGTTCCAGAATGCAGGAAGACACAGGAGTAGGAAGTCACCCATTCCCTTTAGAATTAGTAGGGATGAGAAACCAGGTACAGGTAGAACTAGATACAAGGCAGAGAACAGTGTTTGGGACGAGGAGGAAGAGGAGAAAGAGGAGGGAGGAAGGTTAAAGCAGAAGAATGTTCAGACAATATGGTCATATATTCTGAACACGTTATATTTGACCCAAGTCCTCCGAGATATTCTAACCTTCTTTGCTATAAATCAGGACATTTAAAATATTGACACTAGATGTTCTGCTATAAATTTTTCTGTTTTCTCCTAAATTTAAATGTAGTTTGACTTCCTAAGTCTGAAGTCCCATTACATTTCTTATAATGAATGAAATTACTTGAAAAAATTTAATAGGTACTGACTAATTGTAGATTCCTAATAGGCCAGTGGCGAGGACTTCAATAGTTCCCGGAAGCAGATCAGTGTGCAAAGAGACGTGCCTCGTTGGGCAGTGTGATTTAGTAGGTGAGAAAAAGAATACTAGGTGCCATTTCCAATTCTGCCACTTGATTAGTCATTTAAATGCTCCGCATCTTAGTTTTCATAGCAATAAAATGCAGATAATAAGGTTTTAGAAGCCATTATAGGAAATTAATGTTGGAGTATAACTTTAGAAAGCTGATACTTCAGAAAACATCCTCGAAGCACTCACTGTTCAGCTATACTGTACAAGAAGATGGGGAGGTGTGCCTTCAAAGGAACACTGTGCAAACTCTACAATATATTAAAATATTATGTGTATGTACATGTAAAATGTAGCTGGACGTGGTGCCTCATGCCTATAATCTCAGCACCCAGGGGGCCAAGACAGTAGATTGCTATGAGTTTTGAGATCAACTTGAGCTACACAGCGAGTTTGAAGCTAATCTGAGCTATATAGTGAGATCCTGTCTCAAACACACACACACACACACACAACACACACACACACAGACACACACACAGAGAGAGAGAGAGAGAGAGAGAGAGAGAGAGAGAGAGAGAGAGAGAGAATGAGAGAGCTTAGTCACTTGCTACCTACTTAATTCTATTATTAAATATTATGTTTGGATATATAGAACTATTTCTGTCTTTTTTGAGGCATTTCAATTTCCGAGAAGGAAAGCTAATATTGTTTTAAGTTTTCTTTCTTACGAAGTTAATATTGTCTCAAGCTCTCTGGACAGCCCACTTCATATTGGCCCATGTCTCTGCAGGCTACTAATGGTGTGTGAACTTAGACTTGCATGTGAGCCAGGGCGGAGGGTCTCTCCTGCAGGAAAGCCCTGCAGACTGCAGTGATGAACAGATCTCACTCTGAAGGTGACCTGCTTTCTGCACAGCTGGGGAGCGTGAGACAGAATCAGTTCAATAGCCTTCTGGCTCTGAAGTGGGTTTCATGATACCTCTCCCCTTCCCCCCACACCAGCTCTCATTTTTTTCCTGGCCCAGCTTTATGGGTTCACTCAAGCTGACAGTGAACAGAGGAAAAACTCTCCCTAGCAAATGCCTATCAGTTGTGGCCTATTAGGGATTCCAGTCAACGTGTCATTGACTGACTGGCAAGAGTCTTTCGTTTAAGAAACAGATCTCATGACAAGCTACTTGAGAACTATGCAAATCTGGAAGATAGCTTTGATCTCTCGGAATGGATACCTACCCAACTTTGCCATTCCATTGAGAGATGCTGGCTGAAAAGCAGTCTGTATCACCCCAGGCTTGGGCAGAGATGGTAGCTGCAATATACCCTGTGTTTTAAAGAGCACTGGCTGGTCTCTGAGGGATACAGCCCATCATGGCAAGAAAGTCGTCAGGAGCTTGAGGGACTGACCACATTGCATCTGCGATCCAGCAGCAGAAAGAGATGGTTAGCTTCCTTCCGTCTTTTATTCCGTCCGGAACCCCAGCCAATGGAACGGTACTGCCCGAGGTCAAGTGGGTCTTCCCACCTCAACTAAGCTAAAGTAGATAATCCCTCATACACATTCCGGAAGCTTGTCTCCTAGTTGATTCTAGATTCTGTCGGGTTGACAGGATTAACAATGCACACAATGTATGTACATCTCCAGTAGCCTAACATGGCGGCACCCGTTTCCGCCCACACCAGCGGTGTGTGAGGGCTCCTCCTCACCCACCTCCTCATCAGCATCCGTTTCATTTGCCGTTTGATGACTGTTTTCACTGCTCTTCCTAATCCACGGAATTGCCAAGCACATACGTCGCGTGTTCCTGATGTGATGAGGCCCCACATCCCACATCTAGCTTAGAGACTGCTTTTAACCTTGAGATCCTACATTCTGCTGTGCACTGGCCACCTCCAGTTTGAGTTGTCCTTGGACTTCTTGTTTTCCACATGGTCATCTGGACTCATCATCTTTTCTGATGTCCAAGTCTCTCCCTGGTTACCCTTACCTTCCTACATCAACTCAATTGCTAAATCCTGATGATCCAACTTCAGTCTTTTCTCAGATCTGTACTGTATTTTCCATTTCCACAGATCTGCCTTTATTAGTCTGTTAAGTTAGGGAAGTACTTCCTGTTGAATCTCTCTACCTTCAATCTTGCTCTGATTTTATTCATTCTTAAATTCCCAAAGAATAATTTATGTAAGGCATAAATCTCATCAAGCTATTCTTCTTCTTAAAAAAAAAAAAAGTCATTGATAATTATAGAGGGGCTGCCAAGTTTCTTAATACAGCAAACAGCGCCCCTGGCAATGCTCAAAGTCAATGCTCAAAGTCATTCTCTTCTTCTTTGTCCCTCACTGCAGCTTAGATGAACGTTATATCTCAATAGTGCCTCCTTGTTATGCATCTGCTGGTCACAAACACATGTGAATGTTTGACACAGTAGGACACCTTTCCTCTCTGTTCTCTCTGCCTCAAATGGTTTTCCTAAATTCAGGCTCCAAACCATTTCTCCCAGAAATGTCACAACGTCTGTAGTCTTATTGTAACCTTTGGGCAATTCTTATCATTATGCTATTGCAGTCTGTTGAAAAGATCTGCTCCTGGATATGCCCCTCTCTGTGTGTGTCACCTTCCACAGCTGGGTGTGTCTAACTAGCTTGGTGTCCTTGACGCCTCAGTGTGAAAGACATTTCTTGTGTGCTTTGAGGCATCTTTCCAGTAGTCACTGGTACAGTTCTAGATTATGTCAGTGGAGGAAAGCTATCCCTCCTTGTTCTGCCTTTACAGAGTGACTGATGCTGGCACCAAGGGACCCAGTCTCTAACTCAAAGATGCCAAAATGCTGCGGAACTTAGGATTGACCTACTAGCTAAATTGTTGAGAGGATCCAACCTTCCTGAATTCCCTTTGACAGCTGGACCTATGGTTGACAAACTGAAGGGCTGCTGATTTGGGCTCTCTTAGGGACTGTGATAATGGAGGGTCGGCAAGAAAACAAATAGAGTTTGCTTTCCATGTGTTGTTTCGGTAGGGGACAGTGTCTTAGGGTTTAACTGCTGTTAAACAGACACCATGACCAAAGCAACTCTTATAAGGACATTTAATTGGGGCTGGCTTACAGTTTCAGAGATTCATTCCATTATCATCAAGGCAGGAACATGGCAGCATCCAGGCAGGCATGGTGCAGGAGGAGCTGAGAGTTCTGCATCTTCATCTGAAGGCTGCTAGCAGAAATCTGAATTCCAGGCAGCTAGGATGAGAGTCTTAAAGCTCATGCCCACAGTGACATACCTACTCCAGCAAGGTTACACCTACTCTGACATGGCCACACCTTCAAATAGTACCACTCCCTGGGCCAAGCGTATTCAAACCACCACAGACACTGATCTTGAGAAGTACACCGGGAACTCCTTTAGGATCCCTGATTCTTCAACAAGTGGCTGTGACACATGGCTATTGGGCTTCTTTCAGCATGGCATCTGAGTTTCCAGAGGGCAGAGGCAGAAGCTGTCTGTCCCTTCAAAGGCAACTTCTGGAATGGGTGCTGGGTTGTCTACACAGTATGCTATTGCTGTTTAGCCATAAGCTTAATCTAGATCCTGCATTAGAAATGACAGGAAGTTAAAGACACAGGATGCTGAGCCCATAGTTGAGTAGGGATGCAGGAGCATGGAGGCAAGGAGTTGGGGTGTGGTCCAGGACCACACTGGGGTGCCAAGGACAGCCAAGCTAGTTAGACATACCCAGCTGTGGAGTTGACACACACAGAGGGCCATACCCAGGAGTAGAGCTTGTCAATAGAATGCAATAGCATAATGGTAAGAGCTGCTCAAAGACGCATGGGGCACATCTCAGCCCCTGTTCCCAGGTAGTCTCTGCTCCCTGACATATGAGCCATCATCTTAGAAGTAGTTCTTCACCTCCAGAGGGGCCAGGGCTGATAGCATGTGATGCAGGGATGTATTATCTCATTAAGCCATTAAAATTGCAAACCAGGAGCACACAAAAGAGTGCCCTGTCTCTAGCCACAGTTTTGTGGGCAGCTTTGTCTGCAAGATCTGTGTCTTGTCCTTATGCAGAATGTTCTTTCCTTTCTTTCTGTCCCGACATGATGTGAATGCCCGTTTTCCTTCTTGTCACCTCTTCCCGGAGCTGACCTTAAAACCCACCTCTCGGAGCTGACCTTCTGTGTCAGCCTCTCACCTGGCATTTACTGTTTAACCTCAGATGAGTGACTCAGCCTTGGGCCTTAGTTATCCATATGTTAGAAGTGAGGGCTGTAGATGGAATTAAAAGAAATCATGCACTCTCACACACATAGTATGAAGTAGCACACATAGTAGGCACTTCATACTAATACACACTGTGATTGTTTCCCAGTCTCAAAAAACCTTATGTGGAATTGTCTTTGGCGTTCATGCATATTGGAGGGAGAGGTGTGGGTGTCTCCTGAAGCATTAGTCACTCCTGATTGAGGACAGCTAAGCGTCATCTGTATTGACGAATCTTCAGACCCTCACATGGCTTTGGGGCTGGAGATGATAATGGCTCTTATTAAGAGTCTCTGGTCTGCTGGGGTTATCATTCTACCATTAGAGCCCTGGTCATTCTTCTATTTGCACAGTTCTTATCCTACACTGAACAGAGGACTCAGGAAAGATAATGACCCTCATTTGTATCCGTTAGGGTCTCAACCTGCTCTGAAACGCTCTTCATTAGACTGCCAGTGGAATTTGTTTTCATTATCTGGTCCTTTCAGAACTATTTGCGTCTGCCTTTTTCTGGATATTTCTCCTTGAAGATTTTTTTTTTTTCAAAATGGGTGAGAAATGTACTTTCTTATCTCTTCCTGGGCCATATATTTTATGTTTTATAATCTTGTTGTGTGTGTGTGTGGTATGGTTTATGCATGTGTCTGTGTATGATTAATGTGTATGTATGTGTGGTTTATGTGGTGTTAGTTCGTGATGTATGTATGTATGTGTGGTTTATGTGTGTGTTGGTGTATGCTGTATGTATGTGTGTGTGGTTTATGTGTTGTTGGTGTATGCTGAAAGTATGTGTGTGTGTGACTTATGTGTGTATTGGTGTATAATGTATATATGCATGTGTTGGTGTATGATATATGTATGTGTGTATGGCTTATGTGTGTGTTGGTATATAATGTATGTATTTGTATGTTTGTATATGATGTATGTATGCACATGCATGTGCGTGTGTGTGTGTGTGTGTGTGTGTGTGTGCAGGTGCACTCATCTGTGTCTCCCTCTCTTCATCTCTACCTCATTGTTTTTGAAACAACATCTTCAGTGAACACGGAACTCATTGATTCCGCTCCACTGGCTGGTAACAAGCCCCTGGGACCCACCTCCCTCTACCCTTCATACCCGAGATTATATATGCCCAGCTATGGCCTGCGTTTTAAGTGGGCTCTGGGGATCTGAACCCAGCTTCTCATGCTTGATCAGGGAGCACTTTACCTACTGAGCTATTCCTTCTCACGTCTTCCCACACAGTACTGACCCAGAGGCCTTCTTCCCACAGTTGTGTGCGGACCTTCCAAGGTCTGGGCTTTTAAACAGCTCTGTTCTATGGTGGTGATTGCCCAGACAGCTACAGTGGAGCGTCAGAAATGCTTGATTGCAAAAATGCCAGTTTTCCTTTCTTAGAGCAACTCGACAACTAACAATCAGTAGTGCATTGCAGTTGCTGGGCTTGTGTGCAAGCTGGAAGAGCAAGCCATCAACTCAACACGCGTAAGAAACCAAACACACAGCTGCCTCTGAGCTGAGGCTTCACTGCTAGATAAAAGGGAGTTGGCATGTTAATGGGATCTTGCCCAGGCCAGAAAGAGAAAACCATCCTGGAGCATTGGTCTGGAGCTTTTCCTGAGGTTTCCTTATCTCACAGGAAAGGCTCTGTGGTCCTGATGTTGCAAACCGCCCTAGAGCAGCATGGGAAACCACCAGGGAAAAAGGCAGAATTCCTTCTAGGTGTCATCCTCAAATGAGGAATGTTCGGGATTTCAGACAGCCCTGGCCCCCCCACGTGGTCTTCCCACAGTCACAAATGCAATTCTGCAAGTAACTGTTTTGGTAAATGAGTCACATTGTAGCAATCTCCATGAATCAGAGATAATTATATTTTTACTCCACCAGCACTGGTGAAGAAAACTCCCTCATTCTTCAATTAGCTCTTTTCACTCTGGTGCTTGGGGGGGGGGTCTTTCAGAGAACGCTAACCTAGTTCCTGGATCAGTTAACACCTTCTTGATTTCCCTGCCTCCTCATGTTTTCTTATGGATTCTTTATCATTCTCCTTCTCTTTCCATTCAAAGGAAGTCACTGTAGTGGATTAAATTAGGCTGGCCCAGAGGGGACAGAGATAACATTCTTCCATAGCCAGGAGAGTTATTTATAAACCATGACATTAGCTTTTCTTTCCTCAAAGACAAAGTTATTGTTCACATCTCATCTATCTTTTACTGACCTAAAATCTTTGGAAAGACCACGGAACTGAAGTGAAATCGCCATGGTTATAGTCACTGTTCCGAGCCCAGAAAGCACGTAGGTAGCTTTACGTGGTCAGTTCCTGACAGGTCACAATGATCCCCTGAGTTAGTTAGTTAAATTATCCCCATTTAACAGATGAGTAAATGAAGGCTTTAGAGTTGAAAATATCTGCATAGCTTCTGCAGCTGTGCCAAAACCTCTTGGAGGCAAGCTTTGCTGGAAACATCTATTCTTTTATTTGAATTTTGCTTTTTTTTGGGGGAGGCTGACCTTGAACTCATTTGTAGCTGAGGATGACTTTGAACTCCTGATCCTCCTGCCTCTACCTCCTGAATGCTGAGATTACAGGCGCACATCACCACACCCCATGGTTTCAACTGTCTGTCAACAGATCGCCTCCTTTGTTATCTTTCTTAGTCTGTATGGGTGTCTGTAATGAATTAGTGGAGACTGGATAATTTATAAATAGCCCGCAATGATTATTAATTCATTCTTAGAAAGTGGAAAGTCCAAATAGAAGGTACCAGAGACTCCTGATTGTGTTGAGGGTTGACTGTGTCCACTTCCGAGTTGTTGCTTTATCATGATGACCTCAGACAAGCAGAGGGGCAAAAGGGACATGTGCTCTACAGCGAGCCCCATTTACACAGTTCTCGTTCCTCTTCATCAGAGCGGAGCCTCCAAGACCAGTTCTTTCCCAAAGACCTCACAGTAGCACTGTTACACATGGAGGGGGCATTAAGTTTCCATGTGGGTTTTGGAAAGCCACGGTGAGTCAAAGCAGGGCAGAGCATTGCTCATATCAGGTACAGTGGCACCATCTCTCTGCTCTGGCCCTGAAATAGTGGACCCAGAATCACCAGACCCAGGGCAGGAGCTAAGGCAGGACCAGGCTCCCCAGCTTCCTTTTGCAGCCTATGCCTGGGCCTTTGGAAAACAGGGTCACATTTCAGTTTGTCTTTAGAACCTTTGCTATTTATTTATTGATTATTTGTGTGTGAGCGCACAGGCAGGGGCTGGAGGAAAGCTTGCTGGAGTCAGGTTTCTCCGTCTACCCTGAGGGTCCCAGGGATCAAGCTCAGGCCATCAGAATTTGGTTCCTTTTTCTTTTCTTGTCAGCCCCTCTTTGGGGCCGTGGAGTTTGAGTGGCTGGCTTGGCTAGTTTGTGGGTTCTTCTTTCTTCTACCTTTCCAACCCCTAAACACTAAATAAGAGAAAAGAATGATAGGAAAGACAGAGAAGAGATCACTGACTAAAGCCAGGGGTTGGAAAGAGGTGACATTATCATTAGACTACTTCCTGCTGACTAGGGGTGTTGAGTTCCTTGGGCCAAGTTTGATCTTCAGATATCAATTTTTTTTCTTCTTTGTGCACAGCTACTTAACAAATTGTGACCACTAACACCACTACCAACAAACCCCCAACAACCTACCAACAACCCCCCAGCAACCCCCCAGCAACTCACCAGCAACCCCCCAGCAACCCACCAACAACCCACCAGCCAACCCTACCTCTTGGTGCTCTAGCATTTATGTACTTTCTGAAAACTCCTTAGAATTCCAAATATCACACACTCACAGAAATTATCTGAAGCTGGCAAAATCATGCCCCTACTAGAGCATGAGGCAAATCAGAGTCAGTTGCTATGGTCAGTCAGAAGCAACTCCCTGTCCCCACACCTGGGATTAACAGAAAGTACATTCCTATTTATTCCTATCTCTTTCTTTCTTTTTCTTTTTTCTTTTTAAAAAAGAAACCAAAAATCTCCCACTACAAGTTTGCCTTTTGTTCTCTATTCTTTTCTTGCTGTTCATAATCTCTCTAAATCACCATCGTGGGCTTTAGTCTTAGGTGTTCCAATTTCTGTGGCCTGAGGTTGAGCCTGGGTGGCAGGTCATTCTGTGTACAACCCTGGGTCTGATCTGAAGGAAATGGGTGTGGCTGGAAAATCTCGTTTCTATTAAGGACACAGGGGTGGGGACAGTGAGAAGTTTGGGGATGTAGTCCCCTGAGGCCTACGTAGTAGATGTTTGGTTGCTGGCCTGATAGTGCTATTGGGCAGTGGCTACATAACAGGAGAAAGTTAAGTCAGTGGGGATGTGCCCTTGAAAGGGATACAGTACCCTGTCTTTTGCTGTTCTTGTTGATTGCCAGATGCCATGATGTGAGAAGCCATGCCGAGGTGTCTTGGCCCTGTCTGCAGGCCAAGAAGCAGCAGAGACAACTGGTAACCGTGGGCTGGAACCTTCTGCAACTATAAGATAAAATAAACATTTCTTCTGAATAAGTTGTCACCTCAGGCAGTTTGTCACAGTGATGGAAAGCCGGTTGATGCAGACTCAGTCAGTTTGGAGTGTGGTCCACACAACAGCATCTTTCTGTATCTACCATGACATAATGTATAATCTAAGTAGAATCCATTTGTGTGGGCTTGTTTGCTCGACCTCTCCACATAAGAATTTGTTCTCAGGTGTGTTGTATGCGCAGGCCAAGGCCTTGACCTCCAGAGTTGAGGGGTTTGTTTTGTTTCTGGGTCTTTTGTTATTATTGTTGTTGTTGTGTTTGTTTGGTTGGTTTTGAGTGGAGGATTTTCATCCTCTTTCCTCTCCCTATCCCTGAAACAATGTTGCCTGTCTAAGATCTGCCTGCCTATCAGAGGGTAATCATCACCTTGTCCCCAAAGGGTCTGCTCTTGAGGTGAACTTGGGAGCATTAGTTATTTCCTTGTTGCTGTGGCAGAGGTCCCATCATGGTGGGGCAAGCATGGAAGCAGGAGCCTGAGGCAGCTGGTCACACTGTATCCATAGTCAGGAAGGAGAGCCAGATGATGGTGGGTGCCCAGCTCACTTACTCCTTTTTATTTAGTTGGGAATCCTGGCCCCTGAAATAGTGCTCCCCACATTCCATGCAGGTCTTCCCTGTCCAGTTAGACATATCAAGAGATGCGTCCACGGGGATTCAAAATCCAGTCAGGTTGACTTTGAAGATGACCTATCCCATGGGGTTAATCTACCCACTCTTTTGGGCTCCCGTTTCTTCTCTGTTAATCATCGAGAGTAGGGCCAAGTGCTCAGGGAGACCCTAGTCAGACCATCGCTGGGCCCTCACCCTTCTCCTGGTGCTTCTGACAAGTCAAGTGTTATTGCCAGGGCTGCTTGGGAGAACAGGGAGACATGAGGTGGTGGCTGCTGCATGGGCTTCACCTTCTCATAAGACTTCAGTCGACTCCATGACTAGCTTGGAGATGGACTCTGGGAAGCTGAAAACCGGCTCCCTGGCCAGTCACTCAGACCTCAAGTAATAGTTTCCATGGAGAAAAAAAAAAGTCTGCTGGTTCCTCAGTCACTTTCCAAGGTGATGCTAACCCTTTAACAGCTCCTGGCTGGGAGATACATCTGGGACGTCTGCTTGCATCTTGAGAAGGCGCTGTTCCAGGGTGCATGGATGCCTTCCCATCTCCCCCCCTTTCTATAAATGCACCCATCAGGTTGGAGTGAGGTCCATCCTGAAAGCTCCATTTTAAACCGATGACCTCTGCATGGATACCCTTCAGTCAGAGGCATAAGGGCTTGGAACTCCAAGATCTTCTTTTTCTCTTTCTTTTCTTACTGTGGACAATCCTCAGCAAAGCTGAATTGAGGCATTTCACACAAACCTCCCTTAGACTGCTGGGTCAGGAGAGCATTTCTTACTCTTAACCTTCTTACCTTCGCTTGTTTCGATCGAGGTGTGTGTGTGTGTGTGTGTGTGTGTGTCTGTGTGAAGAGGACAGGACAGGACAGTGTATCGGGGAAGAAAGAAAGTGCAGCCAAGGCAGGCTTTTTGTGGTTGTTGTTGTTTAATGTTTAGAAAACTAAAGAAAGGGAAATCAATTATAGGGCCTACCTGAATTTTATTTCCTCACCCCAAACCAAATTACTCAGCAAACTTATCGCTTGCTATTGCGGGCTTTGGTATTAAAGAAAACAATCAGGCAGGCAGGATTAATCTCCGGCAGCCGCCTTATCTTTAGCTTGCACCTTTGTTATTTTCTGATGAGCGTCTCCCTTTTCGCCGCCACGTTGTACCATACCTCACTGGCTCCTTTCATTTTATCATCAGGCAAGCGCGGAGGACCTTTCAGTTTATTAAAAAACCTTTATTTGTGAAGAACAAAGAGGGGGGAAAGGCAAACAATGAGGTCAGACAATCTCCTTCCTGCCAGAGTCACTCACCTGTTATGTAGAGTGTTATCGGTTAGGGGGGAAGCTCGCATCCTGGAAAACGAGGCACTGACAGACTCCTCA
Organism: Mastomys natalensis; assembly: GCA_021653895.1. NCBI lineage: Eukaryota > Metazoa > Chordata > Mammalia > Rodentia > Muridae > Mastomys > Mastomys natalensis. Next base: position 616,279 of record JAJTUV010000825.1, read on the forward strand.
GGGTGCTCGGGCATGGGGGTGCGTGCACGCGGGCACACACAGACACACAGACACGCAAACACACAGACACACAGACACACTCACAGACACATACGTACACACACACATGTACATGTACACACATGTAAGCATGCACATACACAAACACACAGAAACACAGACACACAGAGACAGACACAAATGCAGAGACACACTCAGACACACATGTACACACAGATATGTACATGTACACACACGTAAGCATGCACACACACAAACACACAGACACAAACACACACATGTACACACACACACACACACACACACACACACACACACGCACGTCCCTCACGTCTGACTGACTGTATATCAACCTCCATAAAAGGTCCTAGACTAACAAGGCTGTGGTATTTCTGTTTGATTTTAAGCTTCTAAAAAGCCTGCATAGCAATTTCACCCCTCCGCTTCCTCCCTGTTTCATGTTCTCCTTCAGTGTGGGCAAGGTTTCTGTAAAGAAGCAAGCCTTGGTTGTTTTAGTCCCATGTGATCTGGGAACAATTTGGTTGGTTATCAAGGGAGCACATATCTTTATGTATCCAAATACCATCACCACCATCACGACCATCGCTATTGTGGTACTCTGAATAAGTTGTTTCCCATAACTCCCAGGCATTTGCATACTTGGTTCCTAGTTGGCAACTGCTTTAGGAGAATTGGGTGAGGCCCTGCCAGAGGAAGTAGGTCAGTGGGGCAGGGGCATAGGCTGTGAGGTTTCAAAAGAGTCTCACAATCTCCATTCAGCTCTCTCTGCTTCCTGCTGTCTCTCTAGCCACTGATGTCTATGACCCTCACTTCATCATTGATTCTAACCCTTTGGAACCATAAGCCCCGAATGAACTTTCCCCCTATAAGTTGCCTTGGTCATGGTTGATCCCAACAATAGAAAAGTAATTAAGACAATAACCATCGTCACGACCATCACCATCATCGTGACAGCTTTGAGGCATGGTCTCTTGGTGTAGCCCAGAGTAGTCTCAGACTTTCTGATCTTCCTGTTGGTCCCCCACAGGCAACCGCCACTATACTTGACCTTTTCTATATATCTTATATTTATTATTTTGGGGAGGGATCAGCTTGGGGAGTGTGCTGACTCCTGTTCGGGGGCCAGTTGCATGCTAGTGGCTATTGCAGGTCTCCACTAGCTGCTTCTATGTGACCTCAATATTTGATGAGGATACATTCATATATCTGTGCTCCAATTTCTTTGTGTCTCAAAGAGGGTCAGAAAAGATGGATAGGGGCTGGAGAGACGACTTGGTGGTTAAGAATGCCTGCTTCCCCAAGTTTAATTATCAGCACCCATGTTAGGCATCTAACAACTGCCTGTAACTACAGCTCCAGGGGATCCAACACCATCTTCAGGTCTCCAGGGCACCCTTATACATGTGACACAGACACACACAGACACATACACATAGCTAAAGTTTAAAAATCTTTATTTATATTATTATTAGTAGTAGTAGTATTAGCATTTTATTCTATGTATATGGGTATTTTGCTTGCATGTTTAGTTTTAAATTCTGTATTATTATTATTATATTCTCTCTCTATATATGGGTGTTTTGCCTGAATGTTTGTGTGTCACAAGCACTCCTGGTAGCTGTGGAGTCCAGAAGAGCATCAGATCTCCTGGACCTGGAGTTGCAAACAGCTATGTGCTGTCATGTGGATGTTGGAACTGAACCCAGGTCTTCTGGAAGAGCAGCAAATGCTCTTAACCACTGAGACATCTCTTCAGCACCTACAAATAAATCTTAGAGAAAGATGGATAAGCTCCGAGACTTTCTGATGCTCCTGTTCGTTTAGAATAGCGTCCAGGCATATCAGTTATTTTCCTATTTCTCTTACATCATATCTGAAAAGAGCAAAGCGGGGAAGGGTTTAATTTGGCTCATGGTTTATTCCAGTTCACCATGGCAAGCAAGGCAATGGTGGCTGTGATGTGGGCAGCTGGTCACAGTCAGGAAGCAGAGAGAAGTAAATGCTGGTACTCAGCTCAGTACCTCAGTTCTTTTCAGTCTAGAGCCTCATCTCCTGGGGAGGTAACAGACAGCATGTGATAGCCCATGAGAAGGTAGCCTTCCTTCTGCAGTTAAGAAAATACCTCATTATATGCACCCAGAGCTATGTCTCCTAGGTGATTTTAAATCCTAGGTGATTTAGTTGATGAGATTAGCCAGCAGTCATTTAAATGTCACCACTTTATTTGTCCCTGACAGGCAGGGCAACTGAGCAAGCCACTTAAACCCCTCCGAGGGTTAGAGAGCATGGGCTGTAAATGTTCACAGGGATTGTGAGACGTGAATACTCACTGCTCCACACTGTGAGGCTCAGGTGAACCTATTGCTTTTGTCCTCCGACAGGTGTATTTATTTTTCTCTCTGCTTCAGAAGACCAACACGTGGCTATGACCTCTTTGGGTCAGAAGCCCAGACATGGGGGAACTGGGTCAGCGGGTCAGGTTCTCTCTAGGCTGGTACCAAGGTGCCACTGGGCTTGTAAACTCACCCAAAGCCCTGGGCTCTCTTTCAGCTCTTCTAAGGACAAGCAATGGTCTCAATTCCCAGAGACTGCCTGCACTTCCTAATCATGGGCGAGTTTGTGTTACACTTTTTTTTATCTAGGACAGTGGGACCATATGTTCTTTCTCTTCACCTTTCTTTTGTCTCCTAGAGAGTCCTGTGACTAGGTCAGGCTGACCAACACTAAGCTCCCTCTACCTGAGGGTGATATTTCTTGTGTTCACAGGTCCCCTCAGGGCAGGGCCCAGCACATATACAGATATGTGCTGTATATCAGGAGGCAAAGACCTTGGGCCACGTAAGAGCTATACCTCTTTCTCATACAAAAGTTTCCATTTCTTCTGTCCCATCACCCTCTCTGGGATCCATGGTTCCCCAAAATCAGTCTTTGGATTTTTCTCCTGGGTGAGAGGAAGATTCATCGGAGGTTGGAAGCCTTGTTGACCTCGCAGGAGAAATGGGAAACGACTTACAGTTTGATTTTATAGCTGCTTGGAAAGACTCTGAGGGTATCATAGCCCTTTGGGGAGAAGCTAAGCCCGTGGGAATGGCATTGGTTGTACACAGGAAGACTATCAGTAGAGGTAGCCAGGAATTGGGGTGGGGGTGGGGGTGAGGGTGAGGGTGAGGGTGAGGGTGGGGGTGAGGGTGGGGGATGCAGTCAAAATGCTGGTCATTTGTGCCTCCGAATTTGACAAGGTTTACTTACTCAGTGAACTCTACTGTCTTCTCAAGGTTTTTTTTTTTTTTTTTTTTTTTTCCAGCCTCCAATTTCCTGCGTAAATGATCTCAATTTAGAAGCCCAAATCAGGGCTTCCAGTTTTTGACCTTGTTCCCTGTTAATTAGCTTCAATTTCTTTCCAGATCCTAATCTCCGAGGTCCTGACCTCATTGGTAACCTGAAACCCAGTTTCTGAATTTCTCCCTTGTTAATATCTGATTCTATCTTTGAGTCTGGGCTGGACCTTGACTGTCATATGATTTGCTTTGGCAACACAACAGCTCCATCTCCTCTCTCAACAAGATCTGGGTCATCCACATGTCCCTCTCCTTGGGAACCCTGGACTCTGGTGTGTACCTCATCCTCCCATCTTGTCCTTGGACGTTCTGGGGTCTTAGACGTGAGTTTGAAGAGGCTTGGACACAGGCCAGCTTCTCAGCCTGACATATCTCTGTAAACTATGGTGAACTCGCACTGCATCTGAGCTAAGATCAAGAGTTGCATCCTCTCTGGGGAGTGATGTGCTGGCCTTACCTCCAGGACAGGGCTTGGGATCCAATGACAAAGGTCTTTTCCATCCTTGTCATAGTCGGCTGCTATTTTGATCACACAGGCATGGTCACACACACACACACACACACACACACACACACACACACACGCTCATGCACACACACTCAAACCTACAGCGAGACTCCACTTCATATTTATTAGGATGGCTATTGTTAACTGTGTATGAAAAAGTCATACTATGATTCATCAGTTTCTATACTAACTTGAAAAAAAAATGGCGGCTGGGGTTGGGGAAGGGGAACAGTGCTACACAAGCCTGTCATCCCGACTTTGATTTCTGAAGTCAAGTAAAAGACAGAATTGACTTTGAGGTTGTGTCCATGACCAATGCATGTCTCTAGGTACTCACACATACATCATTTACACTGAAAATAAATTGAACCCAATAAAATAGTTGTTGATAATACTTCTGAGAAAAGTTACGGTGGTAGATGGAAGACCGGTGCCTATGAGCCCTCATGCAGAGCTGGTTCCAGTCATGGTGCAGTCGCAGTAGAAAGCAGTGCTTGTAGTTACTCAAAATTTGAACTGTGGGATCAGCCTGCGAGCCTGGCAATTCTACTGAAGGCATATACTGTATTGAAAATAATGGAAATTGGGAGCTTCAAGATGATCATAGCAGAGATGCCCATGATGACCAAAACGTGAAAGTATCTAAATGACCCTTGACCCTGCTCAGAAGACAGAGCATACATAATGGAATCACAATGGAGTCAACCACAAAAGGATGGGGGTCCTGAGACATGCTAACAACTGGGTAAACTTTGTCGATATTATATTAGGGAAAGAAAGCTAGACACAGATACATGTAAAATTCAGTTTGTATAAGATATACAATCAGCCCATGAAAATAGGAAATAGAGTGGATTGTAAGGGTGGTGGACAGGAAATGGTGTTTGTTAAATGGATATGGTTTCTCCAATGGTTTGGGTAAGTGTCTCTCCAAAGATTCACCTGTTAGAGAGTTGGTTCTCAGCTCTGGTGCTATCAGGAGGCAGAAGAATCTCTGAGAGGTGGAGTTTAATAGGAGGAAGTTAAGTCACTCTGTGTGTGTGTGTGTGTGTGTGTGTGTGTGTGTGGTGTGTGTGTTCAAATATGTACCCTTGAAGGAGATACATAAACTTTAGTGACTTTAGTCCTTTTTTCTCTTGTCTTTCTGGCCACCTCCTTGGCTATCATGCTATGATATGTTGCCTTCCTCACAAGCCCCCAAGCAGTGTGGCCAACTAATAACCACCTGAAACCTCTAAAATTGAGCCCACAGGGACCTTACCTTCTTTTAAAAAAAAAGTATTTATTTTTTATTCATATGAGTACACTGTCACAGTCTTCAGACATACACTAGAAAGTGCATCGGATCCCATTACAGATGGTTGTGAGCTACCATGCAGTTGCTGGGATTTGAACTCAGGACCTCTGGAAGAGCAGTCAGTGCTCTTAACCGCTGAGCCATCTCTACAGTCCCAAGGAACCTTACCTCTTTATACATTGATTTTCTCAGAGTCTTTGTCACAGTAATGGAAAGCTAATGTTTTCTTAGGAATGAAAATATTCTGGAGATGAAGTCATGACGATTGTGTGGCATTGTTGAAAATTATTTAGTACTGCTGAACCTTATACTCAGAAATGGTAGAAATGGTAAATTTCATATTACATATGTATCCCACAAAATAATCAAGACATAGGTATGTTTATATGTGTTCTTTGAAAGATTATAATGCATGAAATATATAGCATATTACAAATTTAAGAGCTTTTTTGTGTGTGTGTGTGTGTGAGGGGGACAGGGTCTCCCTACTCCCTATGTAGCCCAGGCTAGCTTTAAATTTAGACTTTCCTGCCTCAGCTGAGGTTGCATACAGGTATGTGCCATCATTCCTGGTTCAGAGATGCAGAAATGTTTTAATGGAAATGGTATGTTTTTAGCTCAATGAACATGGGAAAAGCCAATGGGAGAATGCCACGGGTGTGTAAGTTCCTTCCAGCTCTTTCCAGCTAGATGGCAGGATGTGACAGCTGTATTTATCCCACATTAATAATTAAACACAGCAGCAGCAGTTCAAATGGAGACATCCTGCTCTAGGTTTATACAGCCAACTATTTGAAGATGGTAAATTTTTTTTTTCTTCTTCAAGAATTGCATAACCTGCTCTTCCACTCTGGAGCTTGTTTAAATCTGTATAAAAAAGTGGCACAGAGCCAGGCATTGTGCATGCCTGCAATCCCTGTGCTCTGGACAATTAGGAGTTCAAGGTAAGGGTTACAGGAAAGCCTGTCTCAAAACAACAACAACAACAAACAACAACAACAACAACAACAACAAGTGAGACACATAGAGGATGTAAGATAAACATTGTTTATTCAGTCAGAGGAGGAGTTGAGTGCTTCCTTCAAAAGCTCTGAGCTGGGAGGAACATGGGGTTTTGGGCATGTGTATAAACAGTGTTAATGATTCTTTTAGCAAGCAGTTTAACTCGGGGTGGCTGGGGTAGATGAGGTGGGGGTGCCTCAGTTCTCTCGTTTACCAAGCAAGAGAACTTATACTGGAATCGCCCATGCAGTACTTGTGTACTTATGAGCATTTGCTTTGGGCAAGGGACACCGCTAAGGTCGACATGTGTCCATCAGAATTACAGGAAGGCCTGGGCATGGCTCCTGGGAGCAACCTGTCCAACAGAGGTGGCTTTGAAGTTGAGGGGTTTGCACCTAAGGACTCAAGCAACTGTGGTTTGAAAACATTTTGTAGAATTAGTGCACCTGTGCTGAACATGTATCGACGCCATCCTGGTTTTTATCCCCAGAACACTACAGCACAATTATTTGCATGGCGTTTATGTTGTATTAGGCATTAGCACCCATCCGGAGATGAACGACTGTATGGGAGGATACGTGTGAGTTCCCTGCAAATACTTCACGATTTCCTAGAAATGACTTGAACGTCTGATGGTTTTGGTACCCAGGCTCTGTGGATGCTGAGCTCAGGTTTAGTTCCACACTTTATTCTCTAGATGCCTTAACTATTTTTTTGGGCTCTGGTGTCTTAACTATTTTTATTGTGTTTGAGGCTCTTCCCTTTCTAGCAAGCTCTGCATTTTCCTGGCTTGGTGTATTATTTCATCGCTCCAGTGGACTATCAGTCTCAGAGGTATGAGTCTCAGCCACATGTAAATATACCACATGTCTTAGCTAGGTCTTTATTGCTGTGGTGACCATCATGACCACAAGCAACTTGGGGAGTAAAAGGTTTATTTTAGCATACAGGTCAAAGTTCATCATTGAGGGAACTCCAGGGAGGGACCTGGGAGAAGACCTGAAGCCAGGGCTGTGACTTATTCCTCACGGCTTGCTCAGCCCATTATACCACCCAGGACCACCTACCTAGGTGTGGCACCATCCACAGTAGGCTGGGCCCTCCCACATCCGTCGTTAATCAAGAAGATGCCCCGCCACAGACTTCCTATAGGCAATGTATGGAAACATTTTCTCAATTGAGGTTCCTCTCCCGGAACATTCTATCTTGTGTCAAGTTGAAGAATAAAAAGATAAAAAGCAACAAACAAACACCCAACCAGGACACTCTACAACAAGGTGTTCTCAAAATCTCATAATGGCTAATTTTCTAAATTCTGAAAGTAATGCAGCAGAAAGTTGGGAAACAGGATAACAATCACATCTGTAGGAAGGTTGTTGGCTCTAGTCCAGGAGAAGGGATGGGGACTGACCGGAAGGAGGGAGTAGGGCAGAAAAGAAGCAAAACGGTGACACCTGGCCAATGGAATCATCCTGGTCTGTAGCACAGAATCCTGTAAGCTACCTGATGGGTACTCAACAGGCATCTGTTGGCCACACCCACCAGTGCCAGCTTGTGGGAGCATCCAGGCTGGCGGGCGGGGCCCGCTACAGGGAGTGTGGAGGCAGGTGGCATGTAGAAGCCCAGGCAGGTGGTGGGTGTAGGAAAAGTACAAGGCTGGCTGGGTGGAGTGAAACACAGGAAACCAGGGATGGGTGACATGTGTCAATACGGGCCAAATTAGCTCCCTGGAGGAGCAGCAGACAGGAAGCTGCCAGGGGCGGAGCAAGGTTTGATTCCATCCTGGGCCTGGTACAGTGAAGCAAGGGACCAGGCTTGGGAGAACAAGTGTGGGGTGGATCATTAGGGCAGAGCCCCAGAAAGGAGGGATCTGATAAGGACTGGGTACAGGGTGGGGGACTGACTGGGAAGAAAAGGCAGAGGCAAGAATTAAACAGGGCTTCATGTTGATCCAGTTCTTACCTCATTCAGTAAACACCAACTGTGCACCTATTATTTGACAGGCACACGGCTGGATGGGGGGAAGGGTGGGAACGAGGAAAGACAAACAGGAACAAGGCACTCCAGCCACAGGGGCATCTGACAGACATGTAGACAGAGTGAGAGGTTAGCTGTATGTCCTGTTAAAGATGTATGATGGTTCATGAGATGCAGGATTAGAGGGTAGCCAGGGAAGGACCGGTTGACAGAGTAGCTCTGTGCCACTGCAGGGAGGATGGCAATGTGCGGAATGGCTAGAGTTAGTGCCCAGAAGCCACCTAGGAATAGCCAGGAGGCAAAGGAGGGAGCAGGGCGTGCGGCCGGATGGAAGGTGACATCGGAGAAGAAAACAAACCTCAAGTCTTATAGAGGCTGCACGTGTAACAGAAGGCTTGGATTTCAGCATGTATTGTTTTATGTGTGCTTATGTGCACAGACATGCTTTGTGTGTGTTGGGCTGCACATGTGTGTACGTGAGCATTTGTGTGGAGGAGAGAGGACATCTTGACCTGTTGTTGGTCATCTGTTACCGTCTTGGGTTTTGAAACAGGATCTCTCGATGGCTTGCCAAGTAGGCTAGGCTGGCTGGCCAGTGAGCCCCAGGGCTCTGCCTGCTCCTGTTTTCCCATAATGCATAGCTTTTTAGTTGTTTCTGAGGCTTACACTCAGGTCCTCCTGTTTGCATGGCAAGCTTTTTACTGACAGAATGCTCTCTCCCCCTCCCACTCATTTACTTTTATATGCACACATATAGTTAATAATCATTCATGACCTAATAGGATAGTTAAATTAAATTTATTCAATTTTTTTTTTTTTTTTTTTTTGTTTTTGTTTTTTGAGACAGGGTTTCTCTGTGTAGCCCAGGCTGTCCTGGAACTCACTCTGTAGACTAGGCTGGCCTCGAACTCAGAAATCCGCCTGCCTCTGCCTCCCAAGTGCTGGGATTAAAGGCGTGCGCCACCACCGCCCGGCTTTATTCAATTTTTAATATAGTAATGTGAAAAAAAATCACTCTTAGGCTGGGGTTACTGCTAACTCAGTGGTAGATTCTTACCTCCCATGCTCTTAACCTTGGGTTTCTCCCCAGCACAGAAAGGAAGGTAGTTAGTGTGGTGGGGGGTGGGGCTTCTGCTCTGCCCTGTGTGTGTGTGTGTGTGTAGGTTTGTTAGCTGCATCTGTTTCTTATTAAAACAGTGAACAAAAAAATGTACAGAAAAATATGTATTTCATCCTAATTTATTTACTGCATGTGTGCATGCACACCTGTATATGGAGGTCAGAAGACAACTTGTGGGTGTCGAGTCTCTCTTTCTACCATGTGAGTTTGAAGGATCGAACTTAGGTGATCGCGTTTGATGGTTTACCTGGTTGAGGTAAACCTGAGCAGGCTTACCTGCTCAACCCTCTTACTGACCTATGTATTTTATCTTTATGCTACAAAACGACTCCAGCTCTTCCTCTGCCAACGGGCCCCTGTGTCACACCCTCTTGCTCTCATGGTAGAAAAGCACCCATAACTGAGAAGCTAACATCTGATGCGTGGACACACCACGGGAGGAAACTTCAGTTCACCTACCACATCTTGACCAACCGCAGGGGACCTAGATTTCAAGTGAAGACTTTGTTAGGAAACTCATAATAAACCCAGTGATGACCAGGTCCTGGACTTGTCAAGACTGACATGATGAGAGGAACAGGTAGCTGGGTGGCAGGACTGGATTTTGGGCAGATGTGAATGAAGGAATAGGGAGGGTAGGCCTGGGGGTGGGGCTGACTGCCTTGGGGGATGGGGCTAAATGTGACAGCTGGCCAGTGGATGACTCTCGGTCTGCTTACAATACCAAGGGCCTGTGGATAGCTACCCCCCCCGACCCCCCGTGAGTTTTATTATAAGAACAATGAAAAGTCCTGATGATTTTGGGGAAAAGGCTCATCTGTTGTGCTAAGAGCTGTAGAGAGTCACAATCTGATTTCTCAGTGTTCCAGAAACTAGAAGTCTGAGATCAGGGCCACTATAGGCAGGAAGCGATCTCCCTGGCTTGTTCCTACCTCTCCACATATACCCACATGGTAGAAAGGGGGCAGGGTGTGCTGTTATGGTCATTATTTTACCTTATAGAGACATCAGACGCATCATGGCCGTCCTATTCCCATGAGTTACTCTAAGACCTCATCTCCAAATTCATCGCATTGAACATCAATCAGATGTCCGTGCATGAATTCTGGGGTAGTGGTGGTGGTGGGTGACAGGTATTCAATTCACATAGGTGGTGACTAGACTTTTCAGCACCCTCTCTGAATACATTTGTGAATACAAGACACAGACACACAGACACAAACAGAAATACACACAGACACACACACAGACACAGACAGACAGACACACCCACACACCAGATAAATGCATATATCTTATGGCTTGATGGGTTTTCATATGGTGGGTAACCTGGGTCAGCAGCACCCAGCCCAGAGGAGAGAATGGTCTTGGTCTCTTTCATAGCCCCTTCTGGCCCTGTCTTGTCTCTCTCTCTCTTCCCTGGCACCCTGGCTTCTGACAACCTGTATTAGCCTTGCCTGTCTGTCTACTTAAAATAAGCTAAGCCTCTGGGGCCTGGCTTAAAGCTGACTCCAAAAGCTGTTTTCAAGTTTTTCCCAAAATGAGACACTAACTTGAGGAGGGAGGGAACGGAGTTACATAAATACAAACTTCCTGTTGAGATCTATACAGTTGTGAACAAATATGGCTGCTGTAGGCCCCTTGTTCCAGAGTCCTTAAATATTTTTTCCATTTTTATGTATGCATGATGCATATATAGAGTGCATGTTTTTCTTGTATGAACATGCACACACATGCATGTGGAGGCCTGAGGTTGGCCTTGGGATCATCCTCATTTGCCCTTCACCCTTATTCATTGAGGCAGGGGTTCTCAGTCAAGCCCAGAGCTCACTGTCTCTATATGTGACTAGTCTCGGTAATCAGCTTGCCCTGGGATCTCTTGTCTCTGCCTTCAGAAGCTGGAATTAGGGGCAGGCTGCCCAACTGAGTTTAGTGGGCAGGGATCTGAATTTAAAGTGATTTAACCACTGTGCCATCTCCCAAGTCCCAACTGGCTAGGCAGGTCCCCAGGATAGTACTGTCTTGCCAAATTTCAGACTTCGTCTCTTGCAAAGCAAAATAGAAGGAGATAACGAGAAAGCAGCTGATTTTCATAGCGCTTGTTCTTAGTTTAGATTCACAATATTTGGAAGTGGAAACTTTTATTTTTATCAATGAGGGAGGTCTAGGGAGGTGACTCAGTGGGTTAAATACTTACTGTTCAAGTGTGAACATGGAGTCTGGATCCCCAGCACACACCTAAAAAGCCAGGCATGATGGCCCAGACCTGTAATTTCAACACTGGGGAGGTAGGAACTGGAGGATTCTGGGGGCTTGAATCGGTGAGCTCCAGGCTCATTGAGAGGACCTGTCTCCAAAAAGTAAGGTGGAGAGCTACAGAGGAAGAGAGCAAACACTGACTAGACATACTCGTGCACTCGTGCTCGCACACACACACACACACACATACATACACACAAGCACACACACATATACACACATGCGTGCACACACACGCACATCACACACACCACACACACCACACACATACCCATAGAGGAAACGGAGGCTCAGAGAGGGGAATAATTTGCTTAAGGTCACATACCTAAAAAGACGCCGGTATCATTGTTTTCCCTCCTGGACTACCTTGAGCTTTATCAGGACGCATCAACATCGTGTCTTCCCGTCCCTTTTATCAATCATGATTTTAAAATAAAAAATTGTAATATACACTTGATTCACTTATTCAGCAAATGAACAAGGCTTTTCATGTTACTGAGGCTCTCTTAGGTTCCAAGCATCATCTTACGTGTTGGGGATACAGAAGTGAGGAAATACATACGCGATTCCACCCTTAAGAGTTTAGCAAGACACCTCGGAGTCCATGGAAGGCACAGCAGGACCTGGTGGGCTATTACCTAAGAGGAGGGGCCATAGCTCAACAATAAGGGTTGCTGATTTTGCAGGGGACCTGGGTTCGGTTCCCAACACCCACACAACCATCCGTAACAGGGATTTCAGGGATGATACCTTCTCATCTCTACAGGCACCAGGTACACACATGATACACAGACATCCATACAGACATCTATGAGACAAAACACTCAAAATAAAATAAATGAATAAAAATATTTAAAGAGAAAAAGGACCTGAAGTAAGGGGACATTATGGAGCCATGGGAGTGGATACAGGAAGAGCTGGGGGAGATTATCAAATACAAACACAGGTGAAGTAGAAACGGGCTGGAGACACGGCTCTGCGGGGAGAGGCACTGCTTCCAAGCCTGATGACCCAAGTTTGGTCCCTGGAACCCACAGGATGGAAGGAAACAGCCAACTTCCTCAAAGTGCCCTTTACCTCTACATGTGCATGGTGGCATGCATGCACTTGACAGGATTTAGAATCCTGCTAGAGACAAGACTCTGGGAATGCTTGTGACGGATTATCTTGATTGAGGTAGGAAAACCAGCATCTTCATTCCCTTAGTTGGCTCTCTCCTCCCCCTCCCCCTCCCCCTCCCCCTCCCCTCCCCTCCCCTCCCCCTCCCCCCCCCTCCCCCTCCCCCCCCCCCTCCCCCCCCCTCCCCCTCTCTACAGTGAATACCAGTGTACCCAGTTTCCATACCTCTGGCATGTTGGAATCTTCTCTTTGAACTGTGAGCCCAAATAGACTGTTCTTTCCTTAAGTTATTTTGAGCTGGCAAGAGGGAAACAGCCAAGAGGTGTGGGGGGTGGGTGTGAGCGGGTGGCCTGGGGTGGAGGCTACGGGTGGGGGTGGTGTGGGAGTGAGGGGTGAGTGATTTCAGAGAAAGCTTCCAGAGCACAGAACGCTCTTCATGTGCAGTAGGAGTTACCAGAGTGAGCAGGCAGAAGCTTGTGCAAAGGCCCATTGGGAGCCTACGGGATTAAAGCGCAGCATTGGTAGAGCATAGACGGGGAGGCGCGGGGCATGATGGGAAATGCAGAAAAGCTACTGCAGGGGCAATACCAGAGCGCCTCAGCCTGGAAAGACAGTGAACGGCATTGAGTGGAGAAGCAGCAAGAGCACCTCTCCCGTCTTCTAGAGAACTACTTGCAGCTACTCCTGTATGGCTCCTGGAATTAACACTAATTGTTTCCTTTTGGGGAATGTGTTCATCCCACAGTGCTCTCCAGAACCAAATGAAAAACAAACATCGAAACCACATTAGCTGCCTAGAAACACTGACAATGGGAGCTAAAGGGAAACCCAGTCGAGATGCTGAGTTCGCGTCAGGTGAACGCTGCTGTCAGCCTGCAGCCCATTTTCTCTGAGTTCCTTTGGAAGCTTTGCATCGAACATGAAGGCATGCATTGCTCGCCCTGCACAGTGAGAGACAGCCTTGTCATTCCCAGGTTGCTGTGGCTAAGAGATTCATAGTGCCCGCTCTTCCTGTATATAAAAAAGCTCTATGCGTTTTTATATACAGGTATATGCACGTGAAGGACAGAGGTCAACCTTCGGTGTTTCCCTTAAGGATTACCATGAAGCAGGGTGCCTCATGATCTTGGAGCTTGCCGGAGTAGTCCAGACTGGCTGGACAGTGAGACCTTAGCGATCTTCTTGTCTCTCTTTCTCCAGAGCTAGGAGTATAAGAGAGTGCCACCACACCTGGCTTTTTGTTCCCTGAATGTTTGGGCCCCAGGGATGGAATCCACGTCCTGATACTTGCAAAGTAAGCAATTTATCCACTAGTTATCCATCCAGCTCTTGCTGGTCTCTTGAAAGTATGTCATGATGGGTCAAAATATATCTTTTTGGTCAAGATCATTTGTACAATTTTATATATTGTTTTTGCTTTAGTTGCACAGAGTGGACAGTGAACCACAGTTATACCCTATCTAAACAGTTTTAAACAGTGGGAGGCAAAGCCTTAGGGAGATTTGAAAAATTACTTCACGGGAATCTGAGATCTGTAAGTACACCCTCTGCTGTATACAGACCGAATAAGAGAAGGTTCTTTGGCCTAAGGCCTGTAAACTGCACATAGACACTCTGTGGTTGTGTAAATTTATCACGTCTCTGTCATTTTTAGTCTTAATCAGCAGACAGAGTGTCAGGATAGTACTCGGCTGGAGGTGGCCCTTGCAGGTTGTTGACATTTAGAAGGGGCCTCAGACCCTGAAAGTGTGTAGAGTCCTCAGTGGATCAGGCAAGCGACATAGTCAGATTCAAAAGGGTTTAGGGAGAGTCTAGGTTGCTCATCTCCTTCACAGGGATTCTAGACTGCTGGTGCGAGGAGACAGGAAACTGATTCAGGCCTAGCAATGCTAAAGAGCTGGGCTAGATGCCCAAGAGCCCTTTATGCAGCTCCTGCAAGGCATACCTTTATATAGTTCAGCCTTGCTGAAATGTATCCTGCAAAGGCATGGAGTCAGCATGCCTGGATCCGTGGTTCAAGCTCTCTGCCTGTCTATATGGGTCTGTAGGAGCATGTGTGTCTAGATACCCTTTCTCATGTATATGAGGTAAACTTATCTATTTTTAATGTCATGGTTCTGGGGGAATCCAGGGCCGGAGGGTCTTATGTATACGAGGAGAGTGCTCTCTCACTGAGCCAGATTCCTAGGCCAGAGATTAACTGGCAAACCCTCGAGACACCCCAGGTATGTAGCTTAGACACTGTGGGAAATTGTTAGCTTTCTGAGATGAAGGCTGAGTGCGCCCGGGTGCCGACCAGCCCTTACTGAGTACATGCAAGACAGTTTTGTTAGTAACTCTCTGATTGTATATGCTTTTCCTAACCCTTCCCATTTCCAAGAGTCTGACCCCCCCCTCCTATGCCCATCCTTGAGGCTAATCTGCACTTAGATATTTTGAACCCATTTTCAAGGGACAAATGATAAACTCAGGACCACAAGGACACCATCTTCTGTACGTGGCAGACCTCTCCCGTAGTAGTTTTCCGAGAGTGCAGACCCTGGTGCTGGAAATGCCTCAGGGACCGTAGCTTTGGATAGATCAGAACAACCTAACATTCAAGGACGGTTAGCAGCAGACAGCAGGAGGGAATTCTGCTTTTCTTGGTTGCCTTATATCTAACTCCTTTCCCACTCCTTTCAGCGGAAAGACAAAGCAGGTAGCTACCTTTAAATGGCTTCTATGCTCCTGACGTGTCTCATGTTAGGAGCACACGGTCTGTACATCTCAACAAAGGGGGATTTACTATCATCCCACTTTGCAGAGACCTAATGATCCCCGCTCAGGCTCATCTAGCTGAGAGGAAGGGCAGGGATCTGGGTGCAGGGTTGCCTGACTGTGGTTGGGGCCCTTTCCTGAATGCCTTGTCACCTCTTGTCATTTTCAGTTTGGAGATCTGCCTTCACAGAGAATCTATCTCCCACACAAGTTTCTCTTTGTTCGGTGGCAACGATTTCCTCGGGGCCAATGTTGCCAATCATGCACGCCCCACAGTGAATGTGGTCACTTAAGCGTACCTTGAGAAATAATCCCGAGCTAGAAGCCCCTCCCCAAAGCTCGCCTCTCTCCTCAGCCTGAGTACAGCATGAACATCCGGGCTGGGATCACCATCCACAAAATCCACACGACTTTTCCAGAGTGTATACAGATCCAACCTAGTCTTTTTTCCCTGTGGGTGATTTTCAAAACTCTGTCACAAAAATAAACAAAAACAAGGAGCAACAAGCCCAAACAGGCTGAGAATCACCAGGGTACTGATGGGATTCGGTTTACTTATTGGCAATGTTCACGCCTCCTGCTTCATGGTAAATTTATCTTTCTTTTCCCTCTGGCACTGACGTCCGTGGACATGAAGAACATGTCTCCACCTTGGGCACCTGAAGACCACATACGGCGTCTCTGACCTCTGTCCCTAAGGACAACAATCTAGGATATCTTTCTTCCAAAGTCCTATTTTCTCTACTCTAGGTAACAGCAGGAAAGTACTGCCAACTCAGGGAACTTGGGGTGCCAACTCGGGGTGATGTCTATAGATATCTGCTGTCTGCTGTGAACAGATCCCCCTTTCCCTTCCTTCTGCTGTTTTTCTCTCTATGGTCTTCAGACAGCATGTGCCCACCCACCTGTGGTGGCTGCTTCTCCACTGCCTTGGTCCTCTTTCATGGCTTCTACCACTAACTTGTATATCAGCATCACAGATGCTCAGGGCATTGCATGTTCTAACTGGACGGGGAGTGCAGGCCTGATAAAGGAGGCTTGGAGCCTGACAGTCCAGAATTACTCTTCTTATTGACGACTGGGCCGCTGGAGTCTGTACATTTAACTCTGAGGCTCGGGCCTGTGGTCAGAGGCTGTGAAACAGGGATTTTATTTTATCTTATGCTTCTTTGAAGCCTTTGTTAAGCTCTGTGCTTTCTTCTGGTTCCGTTCTGCCTATGATTTTCCCAAGGGCTTTTCAAGGACTATTTTATTATAATTTAGTTTATGCACCAGGTATCATTTATATCTTACAAATTCAACATCAGCATTGCTACAGTGATTTAAGCCTTAATAATTGATTCATGTTCAATGTTTCTATTTTCTTTTAAAAAATATTATTTTCAATTATGCATATATTATGTTTCTGTGTGGAGGTCTGTGTGTATGAGTGAAGCGTCCAAAGGTACTGGAAGAGGGGCGCTCCTGCTGGAGCCCCAGTTACAGGCAGTAGCAAGTTGCCCAGTGTGGTGCTGGGAACTAAAGTCAAATTCTCTGCAAGAGTGCATGTGCTCTTAATCACCGAGCTATGTCTCCAACTCTAGTGTATCCATTTTCTTACACTTTTGTAACAGGTGCTGTTTTTCTTTCTTTTTTCTTCATTATGTTTCTGGAGACAGAGTCTCACTAGGTACCCCTGGCTGGCCTGAAACACAGTCTGTTAGAACAGCTTGGCCGGTGGACCCACAGACTGCCTTCCCATGCCTCCTGCGTGCTGGGATGAAAGTAAGTGCCACCATGCTTGCCCAGTTCTTACTGTCTTTTAAATCCCTGCACCAACTTAAGTCTGCCCTCGATTTGGGGAAATATTTTAGTCTTGGACACCAGGGGTTAATTGTTAAGGAAAAATACTTTCAGAAATCATAAAGATGGCCTCATCTTGTATATTTATTTTAAAAAAAGTAACAGTATTACAGGGGCTAGAGAGATGGCTCTGTGGGCAAAAGCATTTGTCGTGTAAGCCTGATGAGCCGGGTCCAATTCATAAAAGGTGTACTGTGACGGCTTGCATTTGAAATGCCACCATTATTATATATTATTATGGGAGATAGGAGGTAAAAGTAGAAGAAATTCCCAGAAGCTGGTGAGAGGAGCTAGCCCAGGGTATACAGGGCAGCAAGAAAGACAGGAACAACCCTATTTTAACAAGGTCAGTGGAGAGAACCATTCCTGAAGGTTGTCTGATGTTCACATGTGGGGTGGCATCAGTGGGGAAGTAGACACATGCATGCACACACATACACACACCAAGAACAACAGCAGCAGCAATAAAAATACCATACTCCAGCCAGTTATCTGGAAGAGCACGTAACTGTGTGTATATATTACATACCATTTGGCTTGTCAGTTTAGAGGGCCTTATAGCAAAGGAAGACTGGTAGTTTTTAAATTTCAGAATTTTAATAGACGAACACAGGAATAATGGATAAGCACACTGTTTGTCTCTACCCTAAAGCTAACTATCTTAAGTGGCAGTTTTTAAATACCTATCTGATGGATGGAACGTAGAAAGATTGCACTGATTTGTTTGAACTAGATGACCATACAAGGGATGAAAGTTATCAGAAGGTTTCACTGGCTTTGAAAGAAGATCAACAGATCTCAGAGCCACAGGAAGAGGCTGCTGGTTATTCATTTTGTTCCTGCTTGGTATTTGTTGGAGAGATCTTCTGTGATAAACTCAACACAGCAGGTGGGGCCCAGTGTCACCTTACACAGTGACCTTGGCCAGCTGTCATGCCACAGCCAGGAAGTGGGAACAGGTGAATCAGGTCTCCAGCAGGGACCAGGACACTGCAGCTCCCTCCTCTGAGCTTCTACATCTGCACCTATTCCTTCCTGGGTGGCTTTGTTGCTGCCAGGCTATCGGTAGTAACGTTTATTCTCATGACTTGCACACATTTCTCCTGCTGGGTTCATAGGCTCTTTGTGCCAAGGGTTGGTCCTCATCTTCATGTCATCAGCAATTAGAACAGTACCTGGTGTACAGCTGGATCACGATCATAGTTCGTTAAAGGAATGCATCAAATTGCACAGTGTGTTAGAGTCAAAAGTGTGTGTGTGTGTACACGTGTGCATGTGTATATGTCTTACACACACAGATCACGGACTCAGATGATTGTGGAAACTTGGTGTATTAGTGACTCATTGTGTTTCAACAAGCCTGACAAAAGCATCTTAGGGAAAAGGTTTATCCTATGTCAGAACATGGTCATAAGAGTGATCCGTGGTGAATGATATCCTGGGGAACTGTGAGAGAGACTCCAGAAAAGAAGGCAGAGGGCCTTTGACCTCAGGTGCATTTTGTTCCCTGGATTGTTCTTGGACATGATTTCATGCCTCCTGTATGAAACATTTGCATTCAATTTATAAGACATATTTGTTCTTGTTGGATGTCAGAACATAGCTATAGAACCCAATCTGATCTCTGTCCCCTGAATCTGAGTATGGCCTTCTGCCTTGCTTTCATGCCTTACCAGATATACTATCCACTGTGTGCCAGGCAATTGTGCTTGAATTCGTCTGCCCTGAGAAAGTTCAGGTAAGGGGCTGCTCTGTTAATATTAGTAAGTGCTTACTGGAGTCTATTTATATGTTTTTCTGAACTCAAAGGACTTTCTTTAGGTCATTTGTTAAATTTGTGTATGAAAGAACATGGAAACGGAGGGAAGACTGTCTGCTGCAGCATCAGACTGTAGTCCTTTCAGGTTCAAAGATCCCAGCTCCAGCAGACAAGATCTGCATATCTGCTGAAAAGTTGACAATTCTGGCTTGTAATTCAGGAGGACCGTGATGGGAAGGCATGCAGGCAGGCACTGGAAGCTCGCTGGTCACATTGTATCTGTAGTTACAAAGCAAGAGTGAACAAGAATTAAGGTCTATCTACAGAAGCTCAAAGCCACCTCTTTGTTAATTATAAGATTCTCTAGCACCTATCTTTAGCCTTAATACAAACTAACACATAGTAGGAGGAGAAAGCCAGCTCCCTAATGTTGTCTATGATTTCCACACGTGCACTGCTGTGGCATGTGTATGCTTCCCCCAAACATAAATAAGTTACTAAGTAAATAAATAAATATAAAAATTTGTTTCCCAAATTTCGCAATATGAGGCATAAAACGTTTTATTTTTTTGGAAGATCCACATAAGGGATACATCTAATCATTGGGTGTATGGGCTGGTTTTATGTGTCAACTTGACACAAGCTGGAGTTATCACAGTGAAAGGAGCCTCCCTTGAGGAAAGTCCTCCATGAGATCCAGCTGTAAGGCATTTTCTCAATTAGTGATCAAGGGGGGAGGGTCCATTGTGGGTGGTGCCATCCCTGGGCTGGTAGTCCTGGGTTCTATAAGAAAGCAGGCTGAGCAAGCCAGGGGAAGCAAGCCAGTAAGTAACATCCCTCCATGGCCCCTGCATCAGCTCCTGCTTCCTGACCTGCTTGAGTTCCAGTCCTGACTTCCTTTGGTGATGAACAGCAATGTGGAAGTGTAAGCTGAGTAAACCCTTTCCTCCTCAACTTGCGTCTTGGTCATGATGTTTTCTGCAGGAATAGAAACCCTGCCTAAGACATTGGCTGAGCCCATTTTGTGTTGTGATAAAATGCCTGACAAAAGATGCTCTTATGGCTCCTGGCTCTAAAGACTCATGACCATGGTGCAGGTATCTACCTGGCTCTTGTGAGACCCTTGTGCTCAATGGTGTTATAATGACAGTAGCTTGTGCAAAAGCAATCATGTAACAAGAAGCCAGAGATTGGGGGTGGGGGACAGGCTTGCTTTTGTTTACAATAACCTGTGTTCTCTTAAAAATACCGATTTAGTCTTACCAAAGCTAAGGGAGATTATCAACCCCATTAGGAGGGAGGATCCTCTATGGCCCAATTACGTATTAGACTCCATCTCTTAAAGCAAAGCCAGGTGTACAGTACATGTCTATTTTTATAAAGAAAGAAAACAGTTTTATGTATACATATCAAAATTTGTATATGTATGTACATGGCGGACAAAGATGGCTTTAATACTGAAAACTAAGAGAGAGAAAGAGAGATGCTAGAGAGAAGAGAGGGGCTACAGGAGATATTGTCAGTGGAAAAACATTTAGTCATAAGGCAAATGAGCAAAGTAACTAGTTGATGCTAACAAATCCCTTACCTTTGCACCCCTGAGCTTCGGGGAAGTGTAAACTGCTTACCTACAGCTATAAGCAACAAATCCACTTCAGAAGGGATGCCCCTGGGAAGGTGGTACCTGGGGTCAGGATTAGCAGATGATGCTGTTTGGAGATCCCACTGTGCCTCTACCCTCCTGGTTGCTCTATGCTGCTTCTCTTGGTACTCACTGTAGCACTGCACACAGGTGGAAGCTTAACAAGGGGACACTATTGTGGCTGGGGACAGGGAAGCAAAGCCAAGAGTACTGAATGCAAATGAGGGGTCGCCCCATGAGGCCTCATCCTTCCAGGCCTGCAGCTCAGCTAACAAAACAGAACCCGCTGGGCTTTCTGCCTGGCAGCCCCAGAGAAGAGCAGAGGAGAGGCCATTCCTGGGTATCCTCTCAATAGGTGTATTGATTCTTTGGACAAAAAGTGAATTTGGAGCTGGCTGAAGCTGCATCCAGTGGCCTGCACAGAATGAGAGGCGCTGACAGGGCAGCATTTCGTCCATCTATGCTTTTAGCACAGGATGCGACAGCTTTAGATTGGTTTCCAGGATGGGGAGCCCTCGAGTTCTGGCATGCCTTGTCTGTGTGTTGTGGTATTCAGCCCCTGGCCGGAGATGGAGATCAGACAAAAAAACAGCTCCTGGGAGAAGGGAAACCATTCCTGTGAAGACAGCAGGATGGCCTGGAATAGCAGAACTCAGGGTGAGGTCGTCTGAGCCCAAGCTCTGTCTTCCCAAAGCACTACCCCCATCTTCCTCTCGTCCCCTCCCCTCCCCCAGCTTTGTGAAGTCTGCTGCGCTTATTTGCTTGGATTCTTTCCATTGCCAATCTCAGTTTTGCCATAAACTGAATATTGTCTATAGAGAAGCAGAGAAGGAAGAGAAATACAGCACCAGGGAAAGCTTGACGTGGCAGGAGCGGTGCTCCTTTAAAGTTGTGCTGCCTATCACAGAGATACCTGCACACCCATGTTGACTGTGGCACCATTCGTAATAGCGATCAATAGGCATACGAGTGGAGAAAAGGGAGCAGGTATATCTGATATAGGCAGATGTAAACACAGACACAAACACATACACACAGAAACACAGCACAAACACATACACACAGAAACACAGACACACATACAGAACACACACAGACACACATATGTAGACACACACAGACATAAACACAGACACACACAGGCACACACATATAGAAACACATACAGACGACACACACACAGAGACATGCACAGACCTAAACACAGACAGAAACATACACATATAGAAACACACATAGGCACACACACAGAAAAACAGACATAAACACACACATATAGAAACACACACAGACACACACACAGAAACATAGATGTACATACAGATACAAATATGGGAACACACAGACACACAGACACATACACACACATAAATACATACACATGGAAACATAGACACATATATGGATACACATACACACACATACTCACACATACCTCTTCCACATTTACACACACAGAGACATACATTCAGAAACACAGACACACACATGGATACACACATACACATACATGTACTCACAGATACCTCTTGCACATACATTTACACACGCAGAGACATACATTCAGAAACACAGACACACACACACGGATACACACATACACATACATGTACTCACAGATACCTCTTGCACATTTACACATGGACTCTCTCACACATACAGCCTTATAATCTCCATGGTGCTATTTCTGTCATTGTCTTAAGAAGAAATGAGTTGTCTGCTGAGGTATCCAGCAATTTAGAACACTTTAGAAGACAAGTTGAAGACTTCTTTTTGCTTGATCTGAACAGACTAGAGGTTCACTTTTGTAGCTATGTGAAATCTATAAAAGTCTTCAGTTATCTCCCGTGGTTGAATTCTGAACTGCTTGTACTTGTATGTTAGGTTCATCAGCACTGGGAGGTGTCCCCACCCCCTGCAAAATATTGATGTCCATAGATGACAGTATTTGTTGCCCAGGGCTGCTATGACAATTAAACTGGGTAGCTTAAGCAACAGCAGTGAATTCTTTCATGGTTATGGAGGCTGGAAATGAAAATTCAAGGCTCTGGCTTCACTGTTCTCTCCAGAATCTCCAAAAAATCTTTCATTACCCTCTAAGCTTCAGGTTTCCACTTTGCTGTGTCCCTGTGTCTCTGCCTCCTCTTCTCTTCTCTCTCTATTTCTGTCATATCTTCTATCTCTTAAAAATAAAAAAAAAATATTTATTTTTATCATGTGCTGGGGTTCTGCCTGCATATACGGCTGCACCACATACATGCAGTACCCACAGAAACCACTCCCGGATGATTAAGCATTTCCTATGTTAGCCATGAGGAGGGGTTTCTTTGTTGTTGTTGTTTATTTGTCTATTGAGACAGAGTTTCTCTGTGTAGCCTTGGCTGTCCTGGAATTCACTCTGTAGACCAGGCTGACCTTGAACTCACAGAGATTGACTTGCCTCTGCCTCCCAAGTGCTGAGAATAAAGGAGTGTGCCACCTCCAGCCAGCCAGCTATTCTTATTCAAACCACCACAATCTACTCCTTGGCTCCTACAGGCTTGTAGCTATATCATCATCATCATCATAATAATAAAAAAAACATCAACAAAAAGATCATTCAGTCCAACTTCACAAGGGCCCATAGGCTATCACAGTCTCAACACTGTTTAAAAGTTCAAGGTCCTAAGTCTCTTCTGAAACTCACGGCAATCTCTCAATTGTGAGCCTCTGTAAAGCCAAACTAAAAAAGCAGATAACATACTTCCAACGTAATGCATATTCCAAAGGGAGGGAGCATAGCATACTGGACCAAAGCAAGACTGAAAATCAGAAGAAGGGGAAACTCCAAATTCTGTATCTCTATGTCTATTGTCAAAGTGCTCTTCAGATCTCCAGCTCCTTTCAGCTTTGTTGACTGTAACGTACTTCTCTCTGTTGGGCTGGTTATGTGTGCAGTCTGCAGCTCCTACGGCTCTGGCATTTCTGAACATCTTGAGGTCTCCAAGGCAACCCAAGCTTCTCTTTCACAGGTTCATGCAATGACTTCTCTAGGCCTCTATGCAGGGACACCCCTGCTACATGCCAGGCCTCAGTGGCTTTCCTTAGTCTGGGAGGGAGATTTATAACCCCTTTCTTCTGTCTTTGACTTTAAATCCAGAACCACACAGCCGAAGCTGCCAAATTCTGTAGCTCGTTGGGGCTGGAACTTGGCCGTCTCATTCAGTTACATTTGTATCAACTTTCTGTTGTTGATGGTTTCCTTCACTAAAGAAAATCCTAAGCATTTCTTTAATTGAAGTTGGAAGCTTAGCCCTGAGGTCACTACTCCCGTTATTCCCTTTAGCAGCAGGCTCTTTTTAAATCTTTTACTTCCCTGAGCACTGGACTTAGCTCTGTTACACTTCCTGCTGCTTCTTTTCTCTTTAAACTATACATTTTGTATTTCTCTTTGTCCAGCTTGTTCATTCTCATTATGAATCTAGATAAGAGTGATTACTGATAACCACACAGCAGAGTCAAACATTAGACTGTCTTGAAATCTCTTCTACCAATGCCATTAATCTAAAACTCTTCAACTAAGTCTCAGACAGATTTTTTTTTGAACAAGGTCAAATAGCAGCCATATACTTTTCCAAAACATCACAAGATTAGTCTGTAGGCCACTTACTAATATTCTTCTCCTCTGAAACGTCATGAGTTGGGCTATCATAGTTCAGATTGCCCTCAACATTGTCTTCCATGTTCCTACCAGGATGGTCTAGTAAGCCCGGCTTAAAGTATTCAGCCATTTTTCTAGTCTGAAGTTCCCAAGTCCACATTCTGCCAACAAGCAGCATGGTTAGGCCTGTCACAGCAATGTCCCACTCCTGGTACCAACTTCTGTCTTAGTCATTGTTCATGGTGGAGAGACACCAATGACCAAGGCCACTCTTAAACTGGGGGCTTGCAGATAGTTTTAGAGGCTTAGTCCATTCTCATCATGGTGGGAAGCATGGCGGTACACATGATTTGGAGCAGTAACTAAGAGTTACATCCTGATTTGTGGGCAGCAAGCAGAGAGAGGGGGTGGGGGTAGAAAGAGGAAGAGGGAGAAGGAGAGGGAGAGAGGGCTGAGTGTGGCATGGGCTTTTGATACTCCAAAGCCTAGCCCTAGTGACACACTTCCTCCAGCAAGGCTACACATCCTAAATTCTTCTAGTCTCCAAACAGTTCAACTCTCTGCTAACTAAGTACTCATACATATGAGCCTATGTGTGTGCGGGGGGGTGGGTGGGTGGGGTGGGGGGTGGGGGGGAGGGGAAGGTATTCTTTTTTATTTAATTTTATTTAATTTTTAATTATTCACTTTATAGTTTGCTCACTGTCCCCCCCCCATCATCTCTTTCCACAATCCTTCCCTCATCTCCCCTCCCTTTCTCCTCTGAGTGGATGGAGGCCCCCTTGGTAAACACCCCCCCCCCCGGCCCCCCGCCTTGGCACTTCAAGTATCTGCGGGACTAGTTAAATTTGCTCCCACTGAGGCCAGACAAGGCAGCACAGCTAGAACATATCCCAAATTCAGGCAGTAGCTTTTGAAATAGTCCCCACTCCAGTTGTTTGGGACCCATATGAAGACCAACTACACATCTGGTACATATGTTCGGGGAGGCCTAGGTCCAGCCTGTGTATGTTCTTTGATTGGTACTTCAGTCTCTGAGAGCTCCAAGGGTTTAGGTTAGTTGACTCTGTTGGTCTTCCTGTGGAGTTCCTATTCCTGTTGGTGCCCACAGTCCTTCCTCCTATTCTTCCATAAGAGTCCCCAAATTCCATCCACTGTTTGGCTGTGGGTCTCTGCATCTGTCTGAGTCAGCTGCTGGGTAGAGCCTCTCAGAGGACAGCCATGCTAAGCTCCTGTCTCCAAGCCTAACAGAGTATCATTAATAGTGTCAGGGATTGGTGCTTGCCCATGGGATGGGTCTCTGGTTGGGCCTGTTATTGGTTGGCCATTCCCTTAGTCTCTGCTCCATTTCCCATACCTGCATTTCTTGTAGACAGGAGAAATTTTGGGTTGAACATTTATAGGTGGGTTGGTGGCCCAATCACTCCACTGGGTTTCCTGCCTGGCTACAGGAGGTGACCTTTTGAGGTTCCATATCCCAGTGCTGTGAGTCACAGCTAAGGTTACCCCCATTGATTCTTGGTCACCTTTGAGGGGGCCACTCTTATTCAAATATTCAAGCTCCTAAACATACTTCTGCTATTTATATAAATGGTGTTCTTAGCATTGACAATTTTAAAACCAAAGTGTTGATCAACTCTAAAAAATGATGAAGTGTTTTATATCATGCAATATCAAATATTTAGCTGTGATTTAATTTTTTGTGATAATGAACAAGCTCACCAATGTAATCAGCACACAGATTTCCTGCCATCTTTAAATTATATGAATAACGAGGGAGTTATATTACTGTTGTGTGTGTGGCAGTGTGTATGTATGTGTGTGTAAGTCAGCGTACATGTGGAAACCAGGAGTTCATGCTGGGTATCTTTTTCATTCACTATCCACCTTTTATGAGACAAGGTCTCTCACTGAGCTTGGAACTTATTGTTTGAAAGCCCCAGGGATCTCCATGCTGCTGCCCCTTCTACACTGTGAGAGCGCTTTATCAACTGAGCCCTCTCCCTAGCCCCAGGAATCATTTTAAAATAAATTATGAGTTATTGTCAATGAATTATTTGCATACCTATTTCTATACCAACCAGCCAAGGATTGTGTAAAAATGTCTCGGCAAAATGAATTGGAGAGGGAAAACGTTTAATGAGCTGTCTCAAAGACCACCGTTCAACTTTGGCAGTGTCTAAAGGTAAGGTAAAGCTTTCCCTACCCAAAAGCTAACCCTGGCTTGGATTTAAATGTCACGTTCCTTTTTAGGGCTCCTGAGACCTTGCCAGTCTTACACTCTGCACAGTTCACCAGCATCTCTCGCTGTGTTCCAGCTATACACTTCTTTCATGAACGTTGCCTGTCTTTATCACTGTCTAGCTCACAAGTCCTAAACACAGCAAACAACACATAAAGACTGAATATGAATGAATGGGAACACAAGATGCTGTTAGTTGAAAAACGCTCAGTTGGTACCCATGGTGGTGGTCCTTCACATACACGTGATCTGTGCTGTAGGCTCAGATGGGTCAGCGAGATGCTGCTTGTGTCATACGCCAGAAAGGTTATTGTGATACCTCAGTAGGATGTCCTGAGATCTTTGCCTATGCACTAGCTTAGATCTTACAGACCAGAAAGATCTTCTTCGGCAGACCGAGTACGGCAGTGATATGGCTGAGTCCTAACACACTCCATTTCCCTTAGGCACTTGTCACGGAATTCCAGAGGGCTATGGTGTCTGTCCTCAGAGAGCAACCCAGAAAAAAAAAGTATACCTTAACCTTCAGAGAGAAGCATCCTTTTAGGGTGCCCTGGAGGAAGCTGCATATCTTGGCAGCCTTAGGAAATAGGATTGTCTGTGCTGCCTTGGATTTTTTGTCCAGCACCCTAAAGCAGGGGACATCTTCTTTCACTTGAGCTTCCTTAGACAGTGGCCAAAGGGCAGTCAGGATCCAAACTCATCTTTTGGTCTTTCTCCCATGTGGTAAACAAAATCCTATTATACACGGTAAAGTCTGGGGGCAGAAGCATTTGGGGGAATCAGGAGTGAGAGAGGGATTCCTCCCAGATCTGAGTTGCGGGGCATCTCGGGGGCTGAGAAGGGGTTGGAAGCTGGAGGAGGAAGAACAGCAGCGTTTCAACGGCAGAAAGCCAGTCTTCACAGTTAAAATGGGCTCTTCTGAGGGGAGGGGGAGAAACAGGGAGAGAGGTCCATAGCCGGTGCTGACAGGGGGAGGGTAGGAGAGGAAGGGTAGGGGTGATCTGAATATGCAAGTTTGGGAGCTATGCAGGAAGGAGCTTAAGCCTTCTTCTTTGTTCCTATGTAGGGAGCAAAGGCTTTTCAATAAGCCAATGAGTCATGTGAACAACAAGTTTACATTTTTATTTGGTAATACAATAGTAATTAAACTGTTCAATGGTGGCTCCAGGCACAGGACAAACTACTTCATGTATGTTGTGTGAATACAAACATGCTGTTTATGTGCAAATTTGTACATACGTACACACACATATGCACATGTGTGAGCATTCAATAATGTGAAGTGTTCTCTGTGTGTGTGATACATACAGAGGTGCTGTGTGTATGTGACTCTGTATGCATACAGATTTCTTGCATGTGTACAAATATTCCCAGATAGTATCTATGTGTCTTACAGATGTGAGATGTTTATGTTCACAAATGTGTTAATGACAACCTAAGGAAGTGGGTACAGGTGTCACATGCCCACTTTAGATGACCTGGTGGCATAGAAGACAAGATAACTTATGGAAGATAATACAGTTAGCAAGCATCATAACTAGAATTTGAAGTAGCATCAGTGGCACAGGCCTGTAACCCCAGCTACTCCAGGAAGACCTTAAATTCAAATCCAGTTTGGGCTACAGAGTGAGTTTAATATCAGCCTGCATGACTTAAGGAGGCTGGTAAGAAAGATCCTCAGCAGAGCATTTACCTATCATGTGGGAAAGCCTGTGTTCAATGCACAGTGCCCCATACAGTACCAATGCACAGTACTCAATGCACAGTACCAATGCACAGTACCTCAACTCTGCCCTGAAAACCAAAACCAGTAACAGTAGAAATTGAATTTTGTACTTGTTTACTTCAGGTGTCATTTTTTGTCTGTTCTGCCTTGCCCTTTATTGCCTATAACTGTGTGTGCATCTGTTAGAATATTCTGTTTGCTAAGGAGGGAAGATGAGCAGAAATCACCTGTATTCTTTAAGAAATATGAACAATTTGGGTTTTCTGTATGAAAAGACACCAATTTCTCACATCCTAAATGGAAGGTATACAGAAGCAGTGCTGCCTCCCCTGATGTGGCGACACCCTTCCTTCTCTGTGACACC
This sequence comes from Mastomys natalensis, assembly GCA_021653895.1. Classification (NCBI taxonomy): domain Eukaryota; kingdom Metazoa; phylum Chordata; class Mammalia; order Rodentia; family Muridae; genus Mastomys; species Mastomys natalensis. The sequence goes on from JAJTUV010000825.1 coordinate 644,895, forward strand.
CTCTCCTTCAGAAGTTCCTGGAATTTGAATAGTTGAGGAATTTGTGAGTGTAGGGAAGGATTTAGAAGGACCTTCCAAGGTACAAGGCTCTTCCTACTTTAGATTTATTTTTATTTATTTATGCTTGTGTGTGTGCGTGTGTCTCTGTGTGTGTCTCTCTCTCTCTGTGTGCGTGTATCTCTGTATGTGTGTGTGTGTGGTCTCTCTCTTCTGTGTGTGTGTCTCTGTGTGGTGTGTGTGTCTTCTCTTCTCCTCTCTCTGTGTGTGTGTGTGTCTATGTGTGTGTCTGTGTGCGAGCATATAGGTTCCCACAGAAGTCTGAAGAAGGTGTTGGAGCTCTTGGAACTGGAGTTACAGATGACTGTGAGCTGCCCAGTGTGGATGCTGCAAGAACACTGAGTGCTCTTAGCCGGGCGCCATCTCTCCAGCCTCAGCATGGATTTATTTTTTTGTTTACATTTACAATATAGCCAAATGGCTTCATCTCACCACTCAAAGCCCAGAAATGTCAGAGTGTAGTGGGCTTTCTGATGCTGACGGAATGGAACAGAGTGGTCAGGAGAGGTGTGTTGGTCTGTAGGATGGTGCATAGGGCGTTTCTCTAGAAGTGTTCTCAGGCAGCTCATGCCCTCTCTTTGGGCTTCAGTGTCCTTATCTGTTAAATGGGGTGGCTGGGTTGATGGCCAAGTTCACTCTTTTTTAGTGATTGTGTGAGGCATTGGCAGGAGTCTGAGAGTAGGAGGGGCAGACAATGGGCAAAGCAGAAGAGAAGCTTTCTGGACAAAGAGACATCAAGGGTTTTCCTTCTGTTCCTGTGTATTCCCAAAGAAGACCATTCTGAAGAAAACTCAGATGTTCACCCACTCCGACAACTTGCAGCAACAGCCCAGGGACCAGAAGAAACTTGAAGTCACCGTGTAATTACCACACGATTCCTGACGGCCAGGAGCTCATGCGCTTGTTACATTTTCAAGGAGACCCAGCGTGTAAGAAAATGGCCTGATAAATTAGCCTGATAAATATGCTGTGTCTCTCTGCAGAGGGTCCAGCATATTCACAGGCATGTCAGCAGTATGATGCTTCCTGGGGCCCTCTCTTTCTCTCATTAGCATCTTCAGAAGGTTGCATGACTCAAATGTACTAGTCAGACCTTGCCCTGCTGCCCTCAAACCGCAAGGGTCTGGAGAAAGAGAAGACAGGGCAATGGACTTGAAGGAGACTCGAACTTTCAGTCCCAGCATTCTTCTGTGAACAGGAAAAGTCTGTTTTCTGTGGTGAAAGGAAGGTTATGATCCCTTCAGGCACTGTCTGTGGAGAGGGGGAGAGGGCAGGCGGTGGAGTAGGGGGCAATCATCTGCGGGAACCTTACTGGCAGCTCCATCTCGTCCTTGAAGAGATACTTGCAGGCACCCCAGGGAGTTGACCTCAGGGACTCACATCTCCCTGGCTGTCACATTCACTTCAGCAGAATCCCTGATTTCATGAGAATGACCTCGAGATGACCCTGCAAAGGAGACTATGTGTCTCTGATGTTTGGCAGAACAGATCCTTATCTTCTCAGGGATACTGCCTAGAGATACTGAAGATGGCCAAGCCCTCAGGAGACCCGAGCTTGAGGAGAGAACAGGTCACTGTGGATAGGACATCCCACTGCTTGAGCCAAAGTGACAGAAGCAAAAGGTTTCACTAACAGGAACCAAGAGCTCCCTCAGACCAACAAATAAGGACATTTGAAACAGAAACAGAAGTTTGGGTAAAAGCCCAGAAAGGAACCCTGGGACCAGTGTGGCCTGGGTGTGACTCCTTAATAGATGACTTCAGATGAAATTACGAGGTTACTATTATCTCCTCTTGCAAGAGCTGGGAGACGTACTGATTCTTTGTATAAGAAAACACAAGTTCATTAGTATAAACTTGTACTGTCAGCAAGCAAACTATTACCTTTTTGTGTGTAATGATTCTCCATCTACTAGGACAAGGAAGATGCTGGAGTCTGGGAAGGAAGAGGGTTAAAGGAGACCTTGAGAAGGCTCTCTGGTGCTTTAACAGGTTATTTAAAAGGGAAGGCCCAGGGAGATGGTTCAGTACATAAATACGCTTGTCTCAGAAGCCTGGGGACTTGAGTCTGACCTCTGGAATACAAGTAAAGGTGGAAGGAGAGAATTCACTCGACATAGTTGTTCCTTGACCTTCACACATATACCATATCTTGTGGCAATACACACACACACACACACACACACCACACACACACACACACACGAATAATACACTGATGATGTCTTAGTTACTTTCCTATTGCTGTGACAAAACACAATGACAAAGACAACTTATAAAGGAAAACATTTAATTCAGGACTTTGAATTTTAGAAGGTTAAAGTCAATACTGAAGAGCAAAGATGTGGTGGTAGGAAAGGCTGAGAGCTCACATCTTGATACACAAGTAGGAGGGAGGAAAGGAGAGAAGGAGGAGGAGGGGGTGGAGAGGGAGAAGGGGAAAGGGTCAGGGAGAGGGAAGAGGGGAAGCAGGGAGAGAGAGACTGGAATGGCATGAGTCTTTTGACACTTGAGAGCCTGTCCCTATTGACACACCTCCTCCAAGAATGCTACCCTTCCAATCCTTCACAAACGTTTCCATGAATTGGGGACCAATTATCCAAATACATAAGCCTATGGGGCTGATCTTATTCAATCCACATTTCCCTTTCTGGTCACCATAACCTGGTGCCTATATCATAGTGCAATGTACGTTTAGTCCAACTTCAGAAGTCTCCAAGTCTTTCACAGTATCAACACTATTTAAAAATACAAAGTACTAAGTCTTTTCTGAGACTCAAGGTGAGATCTTGACAGTAACCCCTGTAAAACAAAAAAGCAAAGTACGTACTTCTAACATACAATAGCTCAGAATATATATATTACAATTGTAAAAGGGAGAGATGAGGGCTTAGTAGGGAAATACTGGACTGAAGCAAGGCTGAAACCAAGAAGAGTGTGTCTGTCTGTCTGTCTGTCTCTCTCTCTCTCTGTCTGTCTCTGTCTCTCTGTCTCTGTCTCTGTCTCTGTCTCTGTCTTCTCTCTCTCTCTCTCCTCTCTCTCTCTCTCTCTTTCTCCTCTCTCCTTCTCCTCTCTCTCTCCTCTGACTGGTTTTCATGTCTCATGGCTCTCCTTGATGATGACCAGACTTTTCTCCCTGCTGTGCCCACACGCGCCGTTCCATCCTTACGTTTCTGCTCCTCCCTTTTCTAAAGATGAGAGGTCGTATTGAATTAAGGTCACCCTAATGACATCAATTTGATGTATTCGTCTGGTCTGCTTGCTTCTCTCAGAATGGAGAATTATGTGGTTAAAGGAAAGAAAACACATTGCATGCATGTTAATGGTTGAGGCTGTTAATCCCTTTCCTTCTGTTTGAAAAAACAAACAAACAAACAAAAACAAACAAACAAAACCCAACAGAAAACAGAAAACAAAACACAACCAAAACACAGCCCTGGATCTCCTCAAAGAGCAGCCAGTTGTGCTAACGTTTGAGAGTCTTACCTTGCTAAGTCCTTGGGCAGTGTTATTTGTCTCAAGGGATGGAGGGGTTACAGAGCTCAATGGTAAGAGCTCAGGCTCTGGAGACAGAAGGCTTGGGTTTTAGTGTGCTTGTGATTTGAACACTAACCCTGGGACAGTGGTGTTCCCTGTCCATGGTCCAGTTCTCTTGTCTAGCATATGGAAAGGAATCTATATGTGGATTCCTTATGTGGCCACAGGATCAAATGAATTGTAATGTGTGATTTGAGAGCTAATTCAAGTATCTACTATTTAAATAAAAGAACCTGTTAATGGGATTACTCGGTTAACTGCAGCCAATGAATCCAAAGTCGTTTGTGAAATTGTTATTCAATGAATTCTGACAATGTGGGAACATACAAACATGACCATCCATGTTTACAGGATAGCATGCTTATGATAGGTAGATGGGGGTTTGTGGGACTTAAGCATTATAGAACATGGAAAACTGTATTGATTTCAATGTGAATACTGCTCAGAGATGCCCATGTTGGAAAGCTCAGCATCCAGCTAGTGGTGCTTCTTAGGGAGCCTGTGGAGCCTTCAGTACCTGTAGCTACACTGGAGGAAGCACACCCTGTGGGTGAGCCTTGAGGCCTTATAGCCTGACTGTAGCTGATGTTTGGCTACTTTGTGAATTCTTCTTTCTTCCACACTTCTCTATCCTTTCAGCCCCCAACACTAGGTAGGAAAGAGATCCCTGAATCTAATTTCTTTCTTTCTGTTTCTTCTTTGACCACTACCAAACCCCAACCAACCCTTCCAAACAACCAACGATGACTAACCCTGCCTCTTGGGGCTCTAGCCTTTATATACTTTCTGAAAAGTTCCCAGAATTTTAAACACCATGTAACTGCAGGAATTATCTGCTACCGGCAAAACCACACCTCTGCTAGAGCTCGAGGCAAATCATGGTCAGCTGCTGTGGACAGTCTGAAGCAGCCTCATATCTTACACCTGGAATTAAATGATAGCATATTCTCATAGTATTTCTGTTTTTAAAGACACACAAATTCTCACTACACCTTGTTTACTTCTTCCTCTCTCTTTGATTTCTGACTGCAGATGTAGCAGAATCAGCCACCTTCCCCCTTTTTCTGACTGCTTCGTCTTCTCTGCCGTGATGGTTTCTGCCCACCTGGAACTGTAAGTCACAAGAAAACCCTCTCTCCATGAAGTTGCTTTTACCAGGGTATTTTTATCATAGCAAAGAAAAATAAATACACATAGATTCTTTAAAAAATGCTATATGATTTCAAATATAACATTTAGGGTCTATTTTAGAATTATGTAATGGTACATGCTTTTAATCTCTGCACTCGGGTGGCAGAGGCAGGTGGATCTCTGTAAGTTTGAGGCCAGCCTTGTCTACAGAGTGAGTTCCAGGATAGTCAGAGATAGATAGTGGGACTCTATCTCAAAAACAAACAAACAAACAAAAAAAACCCAAAGCAAACAAGCACACAAAAACAAAAACAAAAAAACAAAAAAACAAAAAAACAAAAAAACAAAAAAAAAAAAGAAAGAAAAGGACTATTCAGAGTGATAAAAATAAGTTGTAATGGATTACATTCTTTAAAAATAAGATTTACTTTTATGTTTTGTGTGTTTTGCCTATATGTGTGTAAATGCACTACATGTGCACATGGCGCTTCTGCCTGCCGGAAGACCACACGGTGCTAGATCTCCTGGAACTGGAGTTACACATGCCTGTGAGCCACCACAAGCATGGGTGCTGGGAACCAAACCAGGGGTTCTCTGCAAGAGCAACAATGCTCTTTGCCACTGAGCCATGTGTCCCCTGAATTGCACTCTTAACCTGATGACAAATACTGTATTGATCAAATGTAATTACTGACTCATTTTTTTAGTGCGTTTTCGTTTTACTTTCCTTGGTTTATCTTCTGATCCATTTTTTTTTTTTTCCAATTAGGGACTTTTGTAATACCACTTTCTGAGTGAGAAAAAAAACAAAACAAAACACAATTTGATCTTCTTTCTCAGATAGTAAGTCATAATTAACTTTCAATGATTGAAAACAAGGATTCCCACCCCCCCCCAAAAAAAAAGGAATAACATAAACAAGGTACAATGTAGTCTTTGGTTTCCTTAAATTTTGTGCAGAAAAACCTACAGGGTTTCTGAAAAACTCCTAGTGATTCCTGTAGCACAGAAAGGTGTATGTTTGTTTATAGTCATGCACATCAACATGAGAGGGTCTCTTATCTTGCTGGGCATTGCTGAGAACCAAGTCTGTCTTTGCATCTGCAGGAAGTTCTCACAAAAGCTCGTGTGCACTTCAAGCTCAGAATTTCAGGCTCCACAGGGTCTAGGCATATCAGAGCCCCTGTCTTCTTCCTCATGTCAGAAACCTGGAGAGTTGGCATGAAACGCAGGAGGAGAATTTCTGGATTCCATTTCTGTACTGATTAGATAGTGTACTGGATAGTTTTATGTTGACTGGACACAGAGTCATCAGACAGGAGGGTACTATAATTAAGAAAATGCCTTCATAAGATCTGTCTGTAGACAAGCCTGTAAGGCATTTTCTCAATTAGCAATTGATGGGGGGTGAGGTTCACCCCTGGGATGGCTGTCCTGGTTCTATAAGGAAGCAGGCTGAGCAAGCCCTGGGGAGCAATCAGTAAGCAGCATCCCTCCATGGCCTCTGCATCAGCTCCTGCTTCCATGTTCCTGCCCTGCCTGATGTCCTGTCCAGACTTCCTTCAGTGATGAACAGTGATGTGGAAGCACAACCCAAGTAAACCCTTTCCTCCTCTAATTGCCTTGGTCACAATATTCCATTACAGCAATAGTAACCCCAATTGAGACAGAAACTGGTCCTAGGTTGGTGGGGCATTGCTGTGACAGACCTGACAGTGGGTAAAGGGGCCACAGTGGGACAGTCCTGGAGGCTTCCAGGCGGTGGGTCCCACATACGGGAGAAAGGTCTGGAGTTCCAAAGGCTGGAAGCTTTGGCGACGGCAGGCCCCAATGATACGAGGAAGTCCTTGGTTCCAAAAGGGTATATTTTCATGGCGGGTGGTGGATGGATCTGTATATCTTCCCCCCCCACACCCCCCCTCCCCGGCCCTGAAACTCAGGGCAGGCCTGAGTTAAGTAGGGAGGGAGAAAGGGGGAGGTTCTGGGGGCAATGTTTAATTGGCTCCGCCCTCTGACCTTCATTAGTATGTAAATCTCTAGGGCCTGAGGCCTGTAGTCACACCCTCTATCTGTGCACTTTAGGAGGGGCTGTAATGGCCTACGTGACTGAACAACATAGGTCCATGGAGATTAGACTGCTTGTCAGGACCCTGGGTTCTGGGGATGTGGCCGAACTCCTGCTGTTTCTCCCTTGGAGTCTTGGGGTTCCAGGTCCATGCCTAGCCAAGAACCAGGATACCCTTATGCAGTCCCATACCTGACCATGTTGTTTTGGGGAGGATTGTGTGTGGAAGGACTTTGAAACTTTGGGCAAGAAAAGCTATTGAGTGTTGAAAGCTTGGTGAACTGTTGTCTGGGAGCTTGGACGAAGACTGTTGAGAGAAATGCAGATGAATGGCTTGTGAAATTCCAGAGGGAAGTTTGAGAGTCACTTAAAAAACCATCAGGCCTGTTTGCTATTTTGAGTTGAGCATCTGTGATGAATCAGCTGTGATTAAAAATTGATCAGGACCACTAAAGTATAACCTTTGTTTTGCTTCAAAAACGGATGTTGGTTAGCTGGAGCTAAGAAATTAGCGGTGATTAAGAAGACACCAGCATTGTTGAGGTGAAGTCATCTGGGAACTGGTTCCTCAGAGTCAAAACACAGAAACTGCTGGCAGCTGAACATGCTAATGTGTAAGAGTCACCCAGGTGGTCTTGGTTCTGATGGCATGGTGGGTTCATGGAGAACAGCTGATATTTGGCCCTGTGAGAGACTAGGAGAGGCCATTGGTGAGGGTGCATCCTCACTGGCAAGTTGAAGGCCTAGATTTAAAGGCATCATGTAGAGAAATTGAGGCTTGGCACCACGAAGAGAACTTAGGAGAGGGTACTGGTGAAGGTGTAGCCCAGTTGCAGAAGAGTCCAGCAGTTTGGACAACAGCAGCAGCGGTGGTATGGAGCCAGCTGAACTCAAAAGACAAGCTGTGTGTGCTGCAGAGGGTGGAGCAGGAGAAGCGACTCAAGCCATTTGGAGGATTCCAGGTTGTGAGTGAATCCCAGATATTGGACATTGAGTTATTTAAATGGTTGGAGTTTGGTTTTACTTTGCTTAGATTGTGACTTTGCCCTGGTTCCTCTCTAGTGAAGTAAGAAAGTGTTTATTTTTGATTCTACAGAAGCCCACAGTTAAGAGATTTTTAAAAAGTTTTAAAAAGGAGATTTTGGAGTTTGATAAAGACTTTGGATTTGAAAAGAGACTAGATATTTTTAAAGTGATAACTTCTGAGGTGTTTAAATTTGTAAGGACTGTTTAAGGGTTTAAATGTCTTATATTGTCATATCTTTATTAATGCTGGTCTTGGGGATGGACACAGAAGGAAAGATTGAGGATCAGCAGGGATATGTTTGTGTGTCAAGTTAACAAGGGGTCCATTGTGCTGCCTAGTTACATGCTGACTTGACTAAAGCTAAAGTCATCAGAAAGGAAGGAACCGCGAGTGAGAAAATGCCTCCATAAAATTTGGCTCTAGGCGAGCCTGTAGGGCATTTTCATAATTATTGATTGATGGGGGAGGGTTCAGCCATTTGTGGGTGGTGCCGTCCCTGGACTGGTGGTCCTGGGTTCAATAAGAAAGCAGGTTGAGCAAGCCGTGAGGAGCAAGTCAGCAAGCATCAGTCCTCCATGGCCTCTGCAGCAGCTCCTGCCTCCAGGTCCTGCCCTCTGTGAGTTTCTGTCCTGACTTCCTTCAGTTATCTGGAAGTGTAAGCAAACTATACTCTTTCTTCCCCTACTTGTTTTGGTCATGTGTTTTATCAGAGCAATGGTAACCCTAACTAAGGCAGAAATAAACGACGTAAGGGTCAAAGCAAACCAGTTAGAATCATTAAAGTCTAGAGTAAACTTTCCTTAATTAGATTCCTTCCCAAGCGCCCCTCATCATTGCAATTCCACGGTGGAGAGGCAGCATTCTGAGGAGAAATCAAAGAAGAAAGAACAGAGATCTTGGTCACTGGCTGTTGAAATGTTCCTTTCTCCAAGTTTTAGTGAAAGCGTACAATCACTTGAACTTTTTGTCAGGGCTTTCTCCATGTGCCTAGCATGATGGGATGCCTGCAGTGAAGACCCTCAGAGCTAGGGTTTGCCTTTGCACCACTTGCTTTCTCAGTGCCATGACCAAATACCTACCAAGAAGTAGCTTAGGAAGCAAAGGGCTTACTTTGGCTTATGACTTGAGGTGATTCGATCAGTAGCTGGGGAGCCATGGCAGTTGGGGCTCTGTCAATGATGGTGGGAGATTGCACCAGAGACTATTATTATGCACTCCCACTAGGAAGCAGACACCACACAGGAAGGGAAATGACAAACTATAGCCTGTGGGTAGGGATGTAAACCTCAAGGTTCCCCAGCAAGGCTTTGCCTCTACTGAAGGTCACACAACTTCTCAAAGCAGCACTGGGAGCTACTTGAGCCTTCAAACACAGGGAAACATTTCACTTTCAAACCTAAGTTTTCCCCATCCCATGGAAAAATACTTCTGACTGTAATAAAGAAATGCCTTGATTTTGGTGGCTTAACACAATAGTTTATACTTCACTTATGTGATGATGAGTTGGCGGGAGGGGTGATGGTGGCCTTGAGAAGGGTGTGGGATAGTAAGGGGTAAGAGAAACCTTGCTCTATGTAGTCATTCGAGGCCCAACCTGATAAAGCCTCTGGCATCATCATTAGTGGCTTCTGTGCTGATCCAGGATGCTGGCAACTAAGTTCTAGACAGAAGAAGACAGGGAGAACAAAATGTGCCACACCAGGAAGTGACTGTAAGTTGATTTCTCCTATACCTATTGGCTGAGAGTTATTCACTTGACCATACAACTGTGAAGAAGGTAGGGATACGGACTTCGAGAAGGAGGGAACACGTTTTGGTGAATGGTGACAGTCCTTGACATGAGAAGGGACAGAACCTGCCCTCGGTTGGGATTGACCTGACAAAGTGCCAGGGTGATCTTGTTAGAGCCTCAGGAAGCATGTTGAAAGGACATCTGAAGCCAGTGAGTGACTACCAGTCCTCCTGAGCCAGGGAAGATGTTCAGGGCTTGGTGTGGATGATGCCTTGGCCATACTGACAGAGACGTTTGCTTTGTAGTGGGTATTCTTGCTCTGTAACTCCACAGTACTGTATCTTCAGCAAACCTGCTGGAAACCAGCCTACCGGTAGTTCTAATGATGGCTGTGAGTGTGGAAATGTTTTTAGGAAGTTCAGAGAGTCAGCCTTCTTTTCCGTTCTTTGAAGTATATATATACACTTTGTAAGCATATGAACATCTTTTGATGTGTTGTGTTGTTCAGAGCCTTGAGAGAATAGATCTTAATTTTAATGTGTAATTTCACCAAACTGATCTCTCTGGTATGCGGCTCCTGACAATTCCATATTAATGACTTAAAGCCATGCTTTAAAGATTGGATTTTTTTCCATTAGACCTTTTGACTGGTAATTAATGTAACATATAAGGTTTGATATAAACACATGTTTTCTTGAAATATAGAAAATTTCCAAGTCATTTGGAAAATATAAATTTCTTCTAGCAAGTAGAAAATTGCTTTTCCTTGCAGTCCCCACCTCCAACTCCTTTTATGTAAGTTAAAAATCCATTAGTAAATTAGGCCTAGCTGGGGCCAATCATTGATATTTGATCCTTGGAACCTCTCAAAGAAAATCAATGCGTGGCTTTTCAGTTAATTAGCATAATGCTAATATAAAGTGTAATGCCTGCATAGCTGGAGTCTTCATATTTAGCTTTCTCTTTAGCTAAGTGAGCAGAAACGGCCGATCAATACTTTTCAGAGGAGACCGCACCCAGACTTCTCAATAGCTGATCACAGGGCTTCGCTTAGGCTCAGTTTCCAGCTGCCTGATCCCTACACTTGATAGGGCTTGCCAAAGCAGGAAGACTAATGGATGCAAGAGTCTAGGCTAGAAGGTGGGGGATGCAGGTTCTGTACCTGTAAAAGCAATTAGTGGCAACCATCGATCCTAACCCCACATGATTGTTATGCTTTAAAACTCGCTGTAATACAGCGGCAGGGTTGGGGGGCACCTCAGTGGCCCCATGCTGAGGTGTTCCCCTGAACAAACATGCTATACTATATAAAGATTTATTGGTAGGGAAGGGAGGGGCAGAGAAGGACAGAAAGAGAGAGAAGAGACAGAGGAAGAGAGGAAGAGACCAGCTGGGAACATATGGGAACAGAGAGAGGAAGAAGATGGAGAGAGAGAGAGTGAGCGAGTGCCAGGGTAGGCTGGGGTAGGGGAGCAGTGCTTAAGACACTAGCTAGGTTGACACCCAAATGGCGGCAGGTGATGATGTAAGCTGTTGCTAGGTCACTGTTGCTATGATTTCTAGAAGGAGCCTAGTGAAATTGTCTGGAAGCTAATAACAATGGGTTTAAATTCAGTTATCTGAGTTATATAAGAGAGTTTGAAGCCCGGTGTGATGAGGGAGTGGGGGTCTTTGAACAAATTTCTACCGTTGTTCTCTCTGGTGAGGGACCGACTCATTGCTGAGACAAAATCCTTGCCAAAAGCAGCGTAAGGGAGGAGAGGTTTATTTTGGCCACAGGTATAGCTCATCACAGAACAGGGCCGGAGGCAGGAGGCAGATGCCAAGAGCAATGAGTGATGAGGCTCAGCTGTCCTTCTTTCATGAGTCCTTGACTCCTGCATAGAGTATGGTTGGGATGGGTCTCTCCACCTCAGCCTAGTCTAGAAAATTCCTCAAAGTCATGCCAGACTCAAAGTCCCATCAAGTTGACAATCAAGATTAATCATCAGGATGTCCCCAAGAAAAAGAACTTCTCAGGGCTAGGGCCAGGGCCACACTGTGCAGATGGTTTTTCTCCTCTCTTCTTCCTTTGAAAGTGTTGTAATCTGGGGAGAGGGGAAGGCACAACAGAAGAGTCCATTCTACCCACGTATGACTGTACAGTTGAGTGGCATTAAATGTATTCGCTTAATGTGAGACCGAGACCAGCATCCATTTCCAGATTCCTGAGTCTGAAGAACCGGATGTAGGGGAAGTGGTATATATTTGTTCTTTTGTGATTGGCTTATCTCACTTGGCGCAGTGTCCCCAAGATGCACCCATGTTATAGTATGTACACAGTAATTCCCTTTCAAAGGATGGACGATCACCTTACTGTAAGTATGTAGCCTTTTGTTTAGCCATTCATCTGTAGATAGAACCTTGGTTTGTTTCTATCTTTCCGCTATTGTCAATAGTGCTGCTGTGGGCTTGAGTATTATACAAACACCTCCTTGGGTTCCTGTCTATAATTCTACAAGCAGAATGACAGGACTATAGAATGAATCTGTAGTTTTCAGAGGAGCTGCCATAATGTTTTTCATAGGGGGTCACACCATAAAATTCATAAGGGTTTTAATTTCTGAATGTCCCTTCCAACCCTTCAAGCTTCCATTTTGTGTTCTTAACAGTAGCCATTCTAACAGGTGTGGGGTAGTACCTCATGATTCTTATTTGTGTTACCCTAATTCTGACCAATACAGAGAGCACCTTTCCAAATGGGCTCATTGCCTAACCGTCTATCTTCTGCAGAGAAACGTCTAAGCCAATCTTCTGCCATTCAAAACATCGTAGAGTTCTTCCCTTTGTCTGACCGGATGTTCTGTGTGACTCTGGCTTCTTCTTCAATCAGTTTTGCTCAAGGCATTGGGTCTTGCCATTTGACCTTCAGTCATAGAAGGATGGTCTCTAGCTGTGCTCTGTTGAGCCTTTAAGGAGTGGGTGAGAGCCCAGAGGACAATTTGGAGGAGACATTAGCAAGGAGCAGTGGTGAATAACCACCTTTGCTTCAGTGAGGTAACCCTCTCTTCACCTGGTTTGCCCATCCAGGCTTCCGTCTTTCCTTTTCTTTTTCTTTTTTTTTTTTCTGAAAGAAAAGAAAGTCTCCAAAACCCTGGGTAAGGCTAAGTTTGTCTTTAATCAGTCCTTCAGCTCTACCACTGCTGGTTTCTGAGTCAGTTTGCTAGGTCTGAGTTGAAGAGAGGTGCTGTTCCATTTATTGCAACAAGTAGTTGTGGAATGCCTGGGAACTGCTCCCTGCCGCTGACTTGACTGAAGAATCTGTGAACCTGGAAATGAGATGCTTGGACTTAGGGCTAGAAAGGGATCCCGGCCTTCTGGGCTTGAAACTCTATCCCCTGGATCTGTCAGCCTCAGTTTCTCCCTACAGGGACTGTAGGGTTTCTCTGTCCACACCTGCCTCTGAAAGGTCATCCAGGCGGTGAGTCAAGGGCAGAGGCTTAGCCTAGACCTGGTCTTCAGAGGCTGTTTGTCTCCCCGCAGGTCTCCTCCAGACTCTCTCTCCCTTTCACTTTCCACAACCTTCTCTTTTCTCCCCTTTCCTGCAAATCTCATGAAGCATCTGCTGTGACTAGGGCTCTCCTTCACCTTTCTTGCTTATCTTCTCTTCAGCAGGAAAGCACTCCCTGGGCTGACAGCCTAATCTCGACACTGATCCTGCATTTCTGAATTCATCATCCTGCCCTTCAGGGGATGGCTTCCACATACCCTGCCAAGCTGAGTGAGCAGCCTGTCATCAAAGAGGGAAGGAAAGAAGGAAGGAAGGAAGGAAGGGAAGGAGGGAGGGAGGAGGGAGGGAAGAAGTAATGAATGAATGAATAAAATGAATGCATGAAGTCACCCAGAGCATGGGAAATGAGGCTGTGGATAACAGAGGGGGCCTAGATCTCTGACAGTGGCTATGCTAAAGGATGTTCTATGCCCTGGCTGCAGGGAAGGAGGCACCTCCTGTCTGCCTGGTCAGAGATCTGCCCTTTCTCTTATTTCCAGTCAACACCTCAAGCGAGAAAGCTTTCTGTATTACTATTTTCATTTTTCATTCACTTTCTTTGTAACTGAGAAGAGTAGTGGCTCATTATGTAGAAAGAGGGCAGGAAACAGTTGTGACGAAGCTACCCTAAGCAAGACCTGCAAAACATGACCGTGATGTTGGTAGTGTGACCATAGGATCTTAATGCAGTTTTCATTTCTGTTCTACCCGATAACATGTATCCTCTCACATCCCAGGTTCCTTCCCAGCACCAAGGAGGAAACATATATACTTCATTTGAAGATGCCACGCTTGTAAGACACTCTAACACTTGCAGAATTTTCTCCTTTCATTTTTAACAAATAAAGAGACATTCTTAGCCTGTTTCCTTTTCCTTTCTAGAACCTGGTGGATGAGTTGGACATTTTGAGGGAAGTTCATTTTAGTATATTGCAGCATAAAAATAAGCATACTTTAACACTGGTATGGCAGAAAGGCCCTCTGGGGAGGCAAAACTTAGGTAAGGAGCCCATACTCTGGAGAGGGGAAATTAGGATAAAGTTCTAGAGCTCTGCTTCTTCTCCTGCATGAATACGTGATAGAAAAAAATGAATTATCATTGGTATGGCTGTTTCCGCCCCACGACTCTTTCACCAGCTTTAACATATATCAGTAATAAATATATTCATGGAATAAAATGTGAAGGAATACTACATGTATTCCTCATGTGAAAATTCTGCACGGTCGGGGTATGAGGTGAGGCTGATAGGCCAGAGAAACTGGCTGCAGATTCCTCTTATCTTCTCTAAGGCAGCTGCAAGTCTCTTGTTCCGGTTCAGTTTGCTGAGCTCCAGAGTTTCTAAGGATGCTGCTATAGGACACGGCTTTTCTCTACCTGGCCAACTGAGAGAAAAGCAAGGTTGAACAACCTGGGTGCTTTAGGGATCTTTTTTTTTTTTTTTTTCTGTTGTTTTCTTTCTCATGACCATGAATATGTCATTTATGTAGGGACTGGAAAGTCTTGTGCATAAAGGCGATCCCAGCATGGAGTGGTGGCATAGCTACAAAGGGTAATGTCTCCAGTTCACACAGCTTCTTCCTGTTCAGAAGCAGGAATGAAGCCGCTGGTCTGGGGGCGGGGAGGACTTGTGAGATCACAGATCATGTTCAAAGTTAATAGTGGAATATTCAATCGACTTCTTGTGTCTTTCTCCGTCACTACTTTTTGAAACAGGGTCTCTTGTAAACCTAGAGTGTGCTGTTGCAGTTAGACTGGGCTGGTCAGTGAGCCCTTCGGGTCCATCTGTCTCCAGCTCCCCAGCACTGGGGTTATAGACATGCATCAATGTGCATAGCTTGGCTTTTTATATGGGGGCTGGGATCACATGAAGTCTTTATGTATACAAGCAAGTCTTTTATTCACAGCCATCTCTCTAGCCCCAGGTTGGAATTTTCAATATTGAATTTCTTCTGTCAGAGAGTCTCTGTTCTGATAGGAACCCTTAAGGTGCTTTTAAAGCACTTTGAGACAGAACGATTTTAGTTAAAAATTGGGTCAGATATTTCCATGCACATGACACATGTACTATATAGTTAGAAAAGAAACTCATAGTTCATTTTTATATACTATTGACACATAGAACAGCAAAATGGACAGGCTACTTTAGTCAGTATTCATAAGCTTAGTTTATATGAAAGTTGCAAGGAGAAAGGTTAATTATGATCTCATCAGAGAAGCCTTTTAAATACTCTTGAGGTGACTTTTCTGGAAAGTCATAGAATGTGAATTTATACTCATGATTGCAATGATACTTTTGTTATTAAAGATGTTGTCATTGACTTATTTAATTGGATGCTATCTTAGAGTTTTCACTGATGTGACCAAGGCAACTCTTATAAGGACAACATTTGATAGGGGCTAGCTTACAGGTTCAGTCCATTATCATCAAGGCTGGAACATGGCAGCATCCAGGCAGGCATGGTGCAGGAGGAGCTGAGAGTTCTACATCTTCATCTGAAGGCTGCTAGAAGACTTGGTATCTTTAGGAAGCTAGTAGGAAGCTCTCAAAACCGACCTCCACAGTGACACACTTCCTACCACACCTACTCCACCCCTACAAGGCCCTACTCCTATCAGTGCCACTCCCTTGGCCAAGCATATTCAAACCACCACAGATGCCTAGATTAAAGAAATAGGAATTATCTTAATTATTTAATAAAAAGTATCAATGGGGCAGCAGCTTAGCATCCTAAAAGCAGATAATCTTATTAAAAATCAAATGTCTGCATCAAAGGACTCCATTCACAGGAGACTTGTTAAACATTCCTGTTTTTTCCTTATTTACTTTACGGCACTAATGAATAGGTTAGGGATTCCATTTTACACAAAAGGAAACTGTGAAAGAACATGAAATTACATATATATATTTTCCATTTTTAAAGTTCCAAATGTACTCTGTAAAACTGTGAGTTTCTTGATTTGGGCAAAAGGTTACTCTTGTTTGGACAATCTCGGAGATCAGCTGGAAAGTCTTTCCCTAGGAAATCTGATAAAAGCAAATCCTTAGGTTGTCAGCATTAATGAAGTTATTATAAACGTTGTCTTTCTTACATGAGAGTCGCCATTGCTGAAACCATGAGGAACCCATTTGGAATGTTGTTTTTGTTTTCTAAGGCAAGATCCATCACAATTGCTTAAAAGTAAATCATTTTTTATTAAAAGTAATGCATTGCAAGGACATGCTCAGAATGAAGTGTAACACACATGTGTGATGTCTCACCTAAACACACACCTCTTTGACATGAGCTTTGGAAGTACGTTACCCAACTGCCTTTCAGTACTTCCCCAAAGACATAAAAGGAATCCTATGTGCTCATCTCATTCCTACTCACTGGTCCCAGTTCTGCCTTCTGGGGTCACACACCAAAGTCCAGTCATTTGTCATCCTCACCCAAACTGGTTTATCTCTAGTTTGTACATTCTTCTTTAAATTAAACTTCCAGTATAATGCCAGTTCAGCCCAGAGGGCGTGCTGAATGAGGGCAGGTCCCGACACAATCCATCTCACAGAGGTGGTTGTTCAGTGTCTCTTTTCTTTGGTGTCTTTTCATTTTTTTCATGAGACTTATTGAATCTCATGTAATTTATTGCTGTGTGACTTTTTCCTGGGGAAAATGTGAACCAATGCTTAGTCACCCCACATCAGACACAATGGCAGACCACAAAAACATCCACCTGGGTATAACTTAGTGAATGAATGAGTTTATTTGTGTGTAGGTGAGGGGTTATTTACAGGAGCATGGGTGACTCAGGGGCAACTGTGTCACTGAGGGCACTCCTCCTCCACAGCGCTGTTGGTGACTCATGAAAGATGCTGCCCTAAAGCTTCCTGCATAGCTTGGAGGCAGCTATGCCTGTTGAAGAATCTCCTCTTCCCAGAGGTTGCATCTGCCTCTATCACCTTGGGGAGAGAACTGTGAATCCTGTAAGTTTCAGGAACTTTCTGGGCTTTGTAAATCATTTACTTACCTGGCCTTGTGCTTCATTTCCCAAATCTTCTGAGCTTCCTCTCTCTCCATGGGGGACTGTCTCAATTCATAAAGAATAGCTATACAGCACTTATGGCACAATTCATACTGAATAGTATATGACAGTATGAGTTATGAAGAACATATGAAGTTATGCATCCATTGCTATAGTTGGGACACAATGATTCCATCTCACCTCCTGATACTTTTGCAGTTCATCCTTCACCCTCTGGTTCATCCTTAGCTCCTTGCAATTCTTACACATCATCCCTTTATATAGTTGTGACGTCTTGAATACTCAAGCTCAATATTCAACCATGAGGTCTGTAATTAGGATTGCATAATGCATGCAAAAATCTATAAAGAATATTTTAACAGATGAGAAAAAAATTCAAAAAAAAAATAGAAGAAGAGGAGGTAAGAGGAGGAGGAGGAGGAGACCCAAAGAGGAAAAGATCCCAAGAAATGCCTATAGTTATGCTGTGGGAACTTTGAGCATTGACTTCAACATCTGTTTTAAAACTTTGCTGTTCCAGTGGTACACTAACCTTTTATACTGGCCAGAAACCTGAGAGAACACGCAGCTGGTTGCACAGGGAGAAGTAAGCTTGCAAAGCCTGTATGTTTAGAGTAGGGAGTGTCTGTGTATATATGTGTATGTGTGTGTGTGCACGTGCGTGTGTGCGTGTGTACTGTGTGTGTGTGTGTGTGTGTGTGTGTGTGTGTGTGTGTGGGAGGAGGGTGGTCCCTGCAGCAGCAGTTGCCACTATCCGAGGTGCTGAATCTCCCTCTGTGAAGTAGCACATCTCATATAATAACTTTTGGATTCTGGTGGCCTCTGACCTCATCCCGAGTTCAGATTAAGGTTAGAGATAAGAGTTTAGCCAAAAGAATACAATGTGGAACCAAGTCA
This sequence comes from Mastomys natalensis, assembly GCA_021653895.1. Classification (NCBI taxonomy): domain Eukaryota; kingdom Metazoa; phylum Chordata; class Mammalia; order Rodentia; family Muridae; genus Mastomys; species Mastomys natalensis. The sequence continues at coordinate 662,894 of JAJTUV010000825.1, forward strand.
TTGAATTTTGGAAAAACTCAGAAAATTAATTTTATTTACTTTATTTTTATATTTGATCTTAGCTGAAAGGCCAAGAAGCTATATATATGTTTTATGTGTATATGTTAGTGATACATGTGCTTGTGCATGGGTGCATGTGCAAAAACATACGCATGCATTTGGAAGTACTGGTCAACCTCAGGTGTCATCCCTCAGGAGCCCTCTACCTCGCTTGTTGAGACAGAGTCTTTCTTTGGACTCAAGCTCACTAAATAGGCTAAGCCAAAAGGTCAGTGAGCCCTAGGGATCCACCTGTCTACACAATGCCAGGCACTTAACCAACTGAGTTATCTCCTAGCCCAGACAATTCAATTTAAATAATTCTGAGTAATTGTATTTGCTTTGCAAACCCTTTTCTGGCCCCTTGGGATGGCATATTTCCTCTTCCTCCTCCACTTCCATACTTCATGATTGCTTCTCAGAGAGATTTAGATGCATTTTTTTCCTGGCTTAATTCTTCTGTGGAAGATGCTCATAGGTAAATGTTTTCAGGTGTGGATTCCAAACTCAGCTGTTACCCAGCAAGATGGCTAACTCCTATGTTGCTTCTCAGGGTAGTATATTGGTTATTTTTGATACCTGGTAACAGAATATCTGAAAAGAAGCCGATAAGAAAGACTCATCTTCAGGTCTTAGTTTTTGGCTACAGTCCAGTCCACTATGCGGGAGGGCATGGCAGCAGGGCCAGCTTCGACCCTGTCAGCACGGATTTAAGGTTGCTTGCTCACATCTCAGTGGATCAGGAGGCAGACAGGGATGAATGCTGGTGCTCTGCTAGTTAGCTCCTTGTGCCCAGTTCACAGCATGGTGCTGCTTACATTCAGGATAGATCTTCCCACCTCCCTCAGATAATCTTTGGAATCCCCTCACTGACAGACATACCCAGAAGTGTCCTCCACTCTCCTATGTGATTCTAAATTCAGCCAAGTTGAAGATAAATATTACTCACCATAGGTATGGTTGTTAGAGTTTACAGATTAAAAATACAGGCTGTTCAGCTATATTTGAAATAAGCTCAAGTTATAAACTGTCCCCATGCCAAATTGTTAAAAATGTCCTGAAATACGCAAATGCCATGAAATATTAAAATACATTTTTAAGAAAGGAGCCTGAGGCTTGGGAGACATCTCAGTTTGTAAACCTTTGCCTCGAAGCGTGAGGACTGAGTTTGGATCCCTGGCTCCTGTGAGGGAACAAAAGATGGACACATGGCATGCCTTCATAACTCACAACTGAGGTGGATGGAGACAGGCGAACGAGGCTCAGTGGTCCGCCACCTTGGCCAATTGGTGACTACAGGTTCAACAAGTTACCTATCTCAAAGATAAGATGGGAGAGCAACTAAAGAGACACTCAGTGTTGACCCTGACTTTACATGCATGTGCATAGTGTGTGCCACACAGCACATATGCACACTTATAAACATACACACAAATGAGTCAATTTCCAAAAGGTAATTTCTTCATCTGTGGGTACCTACAGTGATTTGAGAGAACAAGTCACACACAATATTTGAGAAGGAGATTCTCCTTGAACTCTAAATATTGAAAGCAGCCTATCTATGACATCACTTGGTTGTATTGGTTTTGCCTTCTGTGGTTGGGAGAGTAAAGAGCATCCTTGGCTGTACAGTGAGGGCATCTCTGGGGGCGATTTGCATTTCCTGTGATCTCTCTGACTTTAGCTTAGGCAAACAGTCTTTCCTGGTTTCTCAAAGACTTCTCCATTTGCTTCTGTTTTTCTGTGTGTTCATCAGTTCATCTGACCTCTCATTTGTGCTTTCCATCCTCGGTGTTTATTTTAATTTACAATGTCATCCCATGAAAAATAGATTTTTCATTCTTGCTCTGGACACAGCCTTGGTAATTTTTATTTATTTATCCTTCTTTATCCTGCCTGAGGGAAAACAAGTATTTAACATGCATGGTTGCATCTGTGAGTAGATAAATTTATTGCTTATTTGTGATGGTGTTACAGTGTTCTTTCTTATTTTGCTGGCAGTAATTATTATGCCCCAGTCTTGGTTAGACTGTCTGTACTTTGAATGTCTCTTCAGAGTCTCGGTATATTTTTAATCTTCACAAGACCAATAAGAATAGAGTGAACAGTGGAAATGGACATAGGATAATTATGGTTCATTTTTACTAAAGAGTAAATTGAGCTCTGTGCTTTAGCTTTTTTAGAAAATGGCTGTATTAAAATTCTCATAAGTTCATCTGCCCATTTAAAAAAAAAAACAACTTTGTGAGCATAGATCAGAATAACAGATTCATGTGCAGCATCACTTCTGAGTGACAGTATTCTAGATGGAGCTCACACCTCATATGCGCATAACTGATGGGTTCATAATAGGGCATACATTTGCCTGCCTGCTTCTTTCTTGTGTAGCTTAAAAAGATTGTTTACAATAGAGGTAGTCACATTTCCCATAAGTCATTGTTAACTCTCACACAATGACAAGATCCTTCAGTGAGTAGTTGAGTGATACATTTTATGTTGTTGTTAATCAGAGGTGCTTTCGCTCCCCTCCAATCAATAGGTCTCAACTCAAAGAGATAAGACAGAGAAACAAGATGATGGTTTTCCTGAGTTTGAGCAACTCAGTACCTTACTGAACAAGATCAGCTCATAAAAATGGGCCTACTAACTGTCACCTGGCATGTATACACCTACCAGCTGTGCATGGCTGGATTTGTAAAGAGCACAGCAGGGTTCATTATCAATCATCAAGGGGACACTGAAAGACAGGGTGATAGAGTCCTCCACTCCTCCCAGAACTGGTGCTGGAGAAGCAAGAGCAGGACATCAGGGTAATGCAGGAATGGAGGGCGGAGTCCCGAGCTTTACATTATCCTCCATATTACCTCCTTGCCTTCCTCTCATAAAATGTGGAAGTTTGGAGCTGAGAAACGGCATAGAGCTCCCAAACTCAAAGATCTCATTTTGTCGATAAAGCATCTAATATGTGGAGGAGCTCCATGGCTGCTCTATGACAAGGGTAGAACCCAGTGGAGCTGGGATTAGGGTTTAGAGGGTCTGATATAGCTCAGGCTGGCCTTGAACTCACTTGGTAGCTTTAGGTCACTGGGTGGCCTCAGCTTACCTGATGCTTGTGAGCCTTCTGCCTCTGCCCATTGAGTGCTGGGATCATGGCTCTCTTCTAGAATACCTAACCTACAGACTTTTAATTCAGTTCCCTTCTACATGTGTATGAAAGGAATGGGGCTCAGTACATTCTGAGGTTTGAGTCTCAGTAATTCCTGATTGGAACCAAATGACTTTTTCAAGTAGCAGTGTCTCCGTGTAACAAATAACCTAAGCATGACCTAGGTGTACGCCTTTGTACTTAAGAGCTGTTGGAGGCAGGAGGATTGTGAGTTCAAGTGCTTGTCTGACCTAGTAAGCTCTAGGCTAGCCTATGCTAGAGACTCTGTCAAGAAGTGGATCTGGACTCTGGGCCCACATTAGCTAACATACCTGACTCATTTCTCATGAGTTGTTGTGGTCAAATTCTCTACTAAAGCTTTGTGAGCTGAATATGCTTCCAAGCTCATCCCTGTGGTCACTGAAGGACTGACTCGGCTGTATGCTGTCAGCCTCCCATAGTTCAGTGCGTGTAAATCTCCCTAAGACTGCCTACAATATGGAAGCTGGTGTACCTAAAGCAGGTGACCAAAGCATGGCAGACAATCAAGATGGAAGCAAGCTCCTCAGTCTTCGGGGAAACAGCACATCACACTGGCCATTTTGTTTCTGAGCAGCAGGTCAATAGGACTGTCTTACACTCTGGAGGCATAGGCTTCATACAGGCATAGATGCCAAGAGGTGACAGTCACTGTCCCGTAGAGGCTATCAGAGGCTCTTGCTGCAGGATTAGGATCTTTTTTTTTTAATGTAGAAAATTGTTAGATATTAGATGAACAATTGCTTAAAGAAGGGCTTTTATAAAAAGAAGGTGCCACTGATAACTTTTGTTTATAGCCGTTGACTCTCAGACTCTAGAGTGGGCCTGAGGTGACATTTTAATCTACTTGCATGTGCTATTCTTGTTTATAACACTGCCTTGCCAACCCTTGTTCACATGAGAACTGTAAATCCATCTTCAAATCTACCCAAATGTTACTGCTTAGATTTGCTATTTTGCATCAGCTTTTAAAGTTCCTAGTGGAATCTGGCCAGAAGACAGTATACGATCTGAAATACAGTAGGCTTTTTCTTCTGGTATCAAGGTCAAGGCAGGCGGCTTGTGGCACCTAAGTGTGATTTTCTACACGAACAATAATGAATAGCCTTTGTCAGAGGTATGTAGGTCTAACCTGTTCAGCTTGTGTGTATGTATGTGTGTTTGTGGAGGCCAGAGGTCCATGTCTTTCTTAGTCACTATCTACCTGATTTGAGACAGGTCTTTCATTGAACCTGGAGCTTGTTAATTAAGTTTGACTTGGTGTCCAGTGAGGCCATCCCAAGGATGCTCCTGCCTCTGCCTCCCCAGTGCTGGGATGACTTGTCTTTGCTAGAGATGTCTGAAACATGCATGAAAGTGGAGGTGGAGGACCACTCACTGCACAAACAGGACAAACTCCCCGTGTGCAAAGTCCTGGGCTGTGCTCAGACTGGCTGAGCAGATTCTCTAGGGCTGGCCCCAGGAATGTGTGTTTTAGCAAGGTGATTCTGAGGGAGAGGCTGCTAAGTTCCAGTGTGAAGGGACCCAGGATGCTGGATTCCTGTTGCATGTGTTCTGTCTGTTTTCTGATTGACTATCACTCATGATCACTGTCTTCATAATATTAATGATCCTGGCTACACTCTTAAACACTAGAAAAGTGGGGGGAAATAAAAAAAACCTAAACAACACTGATGATCATAATTCTGAGACTCTATAAATCACAAGATCAACCTCATGTCAGAGACCTTAAAAAATAAACTCAGGGTGGGTGCACCATACAAGATAAATTTATTTTCTGACCCAATTGTATATAAGATGGAAGCTCTATTTTCTATGCCCTGGACACATACTTTTTCATTTGTTTAATTAATTAATTATTATTTTTTAATTTTCTAAATTTATTATGTGCATTGGTGTTTTGCCTGCATGTATGTCTGTGTGACAGCATCAGAACTGGAATTATGGACAGATGTGAGCTGTCCTATGGGTGCTGGGACTTGAACCTGGGCCTTCTGAAAAAAGCAGCCAGAGCCATCTCTTCAGCACCCTTGTGTTATTTTTTAGTGTTAATTTTAATTCTGTCATTTTCATATGTTTGTTCTGGTTCGTTCCCCTTCTCCATGTCCCTCCTCTGTCCCTGCCACCCACTTCCCGCCAATGTCTTTCTTCCTTACCATGCTGTCCCTTCTGCCTCTGTGCCACATGGATTCCACCATACTTTCTTTTCCTACCTCGTTTCTTAAGAGTTGATCTTTCCATTTCATATCTCACTTTCTAGATAGGCTGCAAATTCTAGTTACTTCTACATATTCTTTTAATATTCATCCATTTATTCATTCAAGTGTCCATCCATCCATTCCTTTATGGATACATGCATCCATCCATCCATTCAATATTTCATGTAGAATTACAGTCCCATTCATTCATTCATTGACTAACTTCCTATAGAATTACAGTCCTAACTGTGTGCTGGGCACCATGTTTGGCAGTGAAACGTGGTGGTAAAAGCTTTGTGGGGCTTACTTTTTAGGAGGAAAGACATAAATTAAACAAAGAGCACATAAATAAAACATATAATGTTTCATATAATATATTTTATATATTATCTAAGTTATTAAAATATATTAAATATACAATATGCTATATTTAATATATTATATATAGTAAACAGGACAAGTGCTGTGAAGGGCAAATGGAGACTGTGAAACTGTTACTAGTGACCTGGTAGTGGATGGAGAAGACCAGAGGTTTGAGATTTGAGATTATTCCACCTCTATGATAGGAGGGAAACGGAGCAGTTGGTCTGAGGAGGTCTGGATTAGCAGGGCCCACTTGGACATAGACACCAGTCTGTTCTTCCTAGCATCCAGCTGACCCATGGTTCACAGGGGCCAGCCATTGAAAGGTCAGTCTGCTCGGGGACAGTTGGCACCAGGTCATCTTGAAGTGGCAAAGGTAAGTAGCAGCCACTACACCTTTACAAAGAGCCTGCGGGTCTGATCTCCGTGCTATCTCAGCTTCTGTCCGTAGGCATTCTCTGGGGTCCATTCTCTCTGTTCACGTCTGAGTTTGCTGCTGCCCTTTGCCTTGGTGTGTAGTAGGCTGAATGTCCTCAGTCATCATTGTCACCGGGAGATGGATCCTTTACAACCCAGGATGTGACAAATTGGATTGATCCCTGCCCACCACCTGCCAGCTTGCTGCATCTTTCCCTTCAATCTCTTCCTTCCCCCTCCCTTCTGCCTCCTGCAAGGCACACACCAGAAGAAAGGAGTGTTCTTCAGCGTGATCCACACCGACACTGCATTGCTTAGGTGGCGTGATAGGGTTCTGAGTCCACCATAGCGTCTCCATTTCCTCCCAGGCTCACTTGATATGATGGAATTCTACAGCCGTGTCAGCTCCCTAAATTCACTCCTGATTTTGTGAGAATTTTGTGCAAAATCAAACCAGTCTATGTGTCATCTGGCAGGCTAAAACAAAAGATACTGTAAAAAGGTTTATTGCTTAACCCCCTCCAACCTCCAAGAAGAATCCCTTTTCTGGAAGAAAAACAGATCAGTTGTCTCCGGAGAATTGAAAATAAAAGGTACTTTCAACTCACAAATGGAACTCAGGGCTCTGTTGAACTAAGTGTGTTGTGCATTCGGTATTCACAGGGTAAAACACAAAAGAAGTAACATGGATTTTTTTTTTTTTGACAAAGGTTTTTTTTTTTTTTTTAAATTATTTCTATGACATGCTGCTTCTATCAAACCACCTGAGAGGCGATTTGAGAAGGGCATTGCAGAATAAAGACATTGTTCTGACAGCAAACACAAATGAAATAAAATTGGCCCAAGGCTTTGATGCCAGAACCCACACGGTGAGCCGAGACATAGCAACATGCTAGCTAAGTGCAGGAGAAGAGCAGACCAGCATCATTTGTAGTCGAGTGTGAAGCACAGATGAAAGGGGAAAATAGCATTAAAAGCCCACCTCCTCCCCCACAGAGATTAAAATAGACCGTGCAGGTTGTCTTAATTCCTATGTTCAGAAAACTTGCTTCTACGTGGAACGAGACTACCGAAGGTCAGCCAGGATCTTTCTCCTGCATGTACGTGACATACCCCTCCAATGCTCTCTGTTTATTTTTTTGAGGCAAAGTTTCTCTCAGTAGCTCAGACTGTCCTGGAACTCAGGGTGTAGCCTAAGTTGGCATCAAGTTCATAGCTATTCCCCTGCTTCACTATCCCAAGTTCTGGGTCTGTATCTAGGAGCCACACTCCCCTTTCCCTCAAAGTTTTGAGAGCGAGGAGTGGAGATGAGGGGCGGGGCCTCCCTGAAGGAATGGCTCACAACCTTTCTGGCTTCAAAAGTAGCACATCTCACTAAGCCGACCTCACCTATACTACTGCTAGCCACTGGAATTAATTTTAGCTACCAGTGTGGCTTTGCCCTAAGCACGAGGAAGGCAATGAAAGTGACTTCTTTTGACTTAGTAGACATGTAGAGGGTAGAGAAGAAACGGAAACGAGAAGAAGAAAATGTTAGTTGATGTCTATGATGAGCTGGTAGGAGAGAATTTTAAGAAGAAACAGAAACACAGTAACTCATGCAACCTCTGGGACACACATACACACACACACACATACACACACACACGGGGGGGGGGGAGAGGGAGAGAGAGAAACCGGAAACGGGAACTACATATTCTTTTCTCAACCGGGGCAACATGATCAGACTCCCCACGGGAAAGAAAATCTCCCCTGTAGATGGCTAATTGTTTTGCTCTCAGTGGGCAAGCTAAAGCAGTGCTGGGTGGTTTTACGAAACCACTTCTGGAATTCTTTTCCTGCTCTTGAAATCTCCCACTGAACAAAGGAATAAAAGGGAATTCACCAGCTCAAATTAATCATGTGCTGTAATCTCATCTTAAATAATTAAATTCATCATTTAAAAAAAATCCTTAATAAATGATGAAACCTGGAAGGAAGACCATTTCAGACATGTCTATCATGGTGAGTAGCATAGAAATAACATGGGATTCAAAGACCCGTGGTGGCTCCTCACCGTCTGTGGTCTGAGACATGATGCCGGCACATCCTTTGAGCTTCGGTACTTTCATGCCTCACAATGGAATTAGAATCTGTCCTTCCAGGGTCATCACGAAGGTTAAGGGATTTGCTTCCATTGGGTAAACACGGGGCCTGATGCATGTTAAATACAAATAATTGTTTTCTATGGATTAAATATTCTACTTATCAAAGAAGATTTAAACAAAGAAAAATAAAAACCTTACGCTTTTCAAATATTTTAAACCTATAAATTTTTGTCCACCTTCAATCAGATAATGAAAGTTGCTTTCAGATATTCAAGTTCCTTAGTGATAGAACATTCCAAGATGATTATTTATTTATCAGTTGAAAGTTCAAAATGCGTCTATTATTGTCTTTTTCCCAACCTCAGTTAGGATGGCTGAAGTGATTAAACGGACGAGATGATCACAAATGCAAACCTGTTTCAATAAAGATGAAAACAGCTTGCTTCTCGTTTCCTTTCTGAAGGCCAATTGGACTTCAAGGTTTTGAAAGAATAGAGAGTTCTTGAAGACAAATGGAATGCTAATATCAGCAGGTCTCTCACAGATGAGACAAGCAGTCCTACAAGGAGCCATTTGGGACAGTAAGACAGTGTGATAAGAGGTAGAATTTACCCAAGACTGAGCTCCGCGAAGGTATTTTGCTCGTGTGCATTTGTCTGAACAAGCTCTTGACACTGCTAGCCAAAGCTGGCCCCAGAAATCTGTGGCCAGCAATACTGAGAAGAACAACCTCTGACTGAAAGGAAATGTAAAAGAATGTGGCTTTTCCTTGTGCCAACAACAAAACTATATGAAGAATTCTTTTCTCAGCTTATGGTCCCAATTAGGTATCTCAATATTTTTTTTGTCAAAAATCATGTACCCTCCCCTCCTTATGAAATATAAATTAGAAAACAAATTTTACTAAGCAGGATGTTTTCCTGTTTGGGGCTTTTCTCTGTGTTTTCGCGCGCTGTCTATTTCAGTATTCTAGAGAAAGTGAAAAATCAAACCAAAAAATCTTTCCAATTCTCTGCTTAACAACAACAAAAACAAAACAACAAAACCAAAAAACAAACAAGCAAAAACAGACAAACAACCCCCAACCACCACCACCACCACCCATGAATTCTGCTTGTAAATGCTCTGAACAAAGGGAGTTGCTTGTGTAGCTACCATCCCAGGTTGGAAGGAGTGTAAATGCTGGTTAGTTTACTGTCAACTTGACACAAGCTACAGTCATCTGGGAAGAGAACCCCAGTTGAGACATTGCGTCCATCAAATTGGCCTGCAAGTAAGTCTATGGGGATGTTTTCTTGACTAATGGTTGATTTGGGAGGGTCCAGTCCCACTGTGGGCGTTGACACCCCTAGGCAGGTGGTTTTGGCTAGGTAGAAGAAAGCAGGCTAACCAAGCATGAAAATCAGGTTACGTTCCTCTATGGCCCCTGCTTCAGTTCCTGCCTCCCCAGGTTCCTGTAACTGAGTCTAGAACTCACACCAGCCTTTAAAGTTGAAGATCTCTAATGATGTGAAGCCCTAAATGTATTTGTTTCTCATTTTGACTTAACCCTAAATGTTTTCAGTTTCTTCATATCAAATGTGAAATGTGATCAGGGCAGGGTGGGACTTTCCCATGAAGAATGCCTTTACTTGCGGGAGGTCCTGCTGCCCTTTCTCTTCATTTTTGTTCATTTAAAAGTGATCTTTCGGCTTTCTGGTTCTGTGGCTATTATTTGTGTTGGGGGCAGGGGTGGCGGAAACAAATGGAAGCCAAGAGTATATTTTAAAATCTGAAGAGCATGAAGACATCACAGCCCGAGTTGGCCATAAAGATTTACAATTACATTTCCATCACAAAGCCCCTGGCCCTTCATATTTGGCCATGACCATTTCTGTTTTGATTTCTATTTCTTTGGCGGGACAACACCCCAATTAGACAGATGAGCATTCAGTTCTGATATTGGAGCCCATCCTTGCTGGCCTAGGTTACTCAGGGACTTGTATGGCCATTTGGCATTCAATTGTGCTGGGGAAGTTCTAACCCCGGTTCTGTGAATTCTTAGCACATACAAATCTATCCAGGTTAATGCACTCAATGCAATTTAATCTTAAAAATATCCCAATTACCCTGATGATAACCTGAAGCTTCCCAGAGTTCTCTAGGTTCTTATGTGTCCTTTGTACTCTAGGCTAGTTACGTTGGCAGAGAGGGAGTTATCGGGAGTTCATTCTTCCCCTTAAGCCTTGCAAGTGGGTCAGGCTGTCTAGCCATCCTGGAAGCGAAAGGTAGTGTTGTTCTTTAAAATATCACTGGAAGTTACTGGGGGATGGGAATTAATATTGTAAGGGCTGAGTTTTTACTGCAGATTCTGACTTACACAGAAAAAGAAACCTTTTCCTTTGGAGCCCATTTACTGCCACCACGGTAGACAGCTCTCGTTTCATGAGCGTGTGTCAGGCTGCATGGCACTTTGCTGTGTTTCCAGGGGACAGACATACAAAGGAAGAAATAATCAGACTTTTCTGTTGCTTGCAAGAAATAAAAGCCACCATCACACCCAGGGCTTCTCCTGTATTTCAATCCATTTCAAGGGGGGAAAAAAAAGAAAAGAAAAAGAAAAAAATCTAAAAGTGACAAGAGAGACAGCTTCTTTTTTTCATCCAGATAAGAGCTACATTTCATGACTTTAAAAAAAAAAATCCTGTTCATTTAAACAGCACTAAATGCTTCCTGGTCTGGATATATAAAATTATTGGATGGCCACCGCTGACCATTCGTCTGAGACCCTGATGTGCCACAGTCAATTTTTGAGAACCGCTCTGCCACTTAATGTGACAAACACCCAGCCTTGCCGTTTAAGGGGTCTTTGAGAAAGGCCGTCCCCACATGAAATGAATTTAACAGCAGCCATTTGTCATTTTGCCCTTCCTTTTCTGGAGAGAGAGAAAAAAAATGCTAGTGATTTCCTTTGACTTAAACTGGGCATTCAAAAAGCTGTTTTTATTAATGAATCATATTAAGCCACTGGTGAAAGGCTCCCTGACTCTGTTTAAATAACAGGCTATGATTCTTCTCCCCTCAAGCTCCCCCCACCCCCCATTTGGCTCTGCTGTTATTAATTGAGGAGTTTCTTTGTTTCTTTCCTAATGAAGCTAACAGAACACATCTGTCAGGTGCCTGTATTCTTTGCCTGTGTATAGTATGTAATAGACCAGCTGGAGGCTCTGAAGCTACACAATACCCCTGGCCGTTACAGCAACTATTTATTCCTGGGCTTTTCCTCCGAAAGGGATTTGGAAAAAAAAAAAGTCTGAAATTTGGGCCTAATTGCTATTTACCCAGCGATAGACACCTGTTCTAGCTGAGACATTGGCTCATGAATCCCACACCTGAGACCTTAGGGAGAGGAGAGGGGAAATTTCCAGCAGCTGACAGTGCATTTAGACACTGAGGGCTTTAACGGGTGGGGGTTTGTGTGTTTGTATGTATATGCATATATTTAAAATACTGTATGTTTAGTATGCACACCCATAACCAGAGGGTATATATTAAAAGCCGTGTACTATTATTTCACGGTCAATTGCTTATCTGAAGGCTACACACATACTGGCATATAACTACAAACCCTGATGGCTTTAAGCATAATGTGCCCAGGCTGCATCCGGTTTCTGTAACAAACACGTGCCCTTCAAAATGTCCATTCTGGGTCCTTGGGGAAATGTTGCTTAGGGTGGACCAGAGGGGAAAACAAATAATCAAACGTTACTTCTCTCAGAAAGATTTGACTTCATTTTATCCGTTTCTTTGCCAAATAGCTGTAGCGTCTCCCCTTTGACATGCTGAACTTGTCTCTTCCAATCTTGATCCCAGAAGCACAGCTTGGTTACTTTGTTTTTGAAGGCTAAATTGATATGTATCCTCTTTAAAAAATAAAACAAGTTTCTATACCTAGTCCATAAAGGAATAGCCAATGGTCACAGAATTGGCATCTACACATTGTGAAAAAGAAATAAAAACAAAAAGCCATTAGCAATAAAGACCTAGTGCTAAGTTGAGTCACTTAGAAATTAAAATTTATTGAAATACTATTTAGTTCACAAAACTACTTCCTTGCATTTATAAAAGAATGAGAGTTATATGAATCTGTGCGTGTGTGTGTGTGTGTGTGTGTGTGCTCATCCACATGGGCTTTAGGAATTTATGTGTTATGTATGTGTGTGTGTGCTCATCAACAAATCTGTGTATGTATGTATGTATGTATGTATGTATGTATATATGTATGTTTGTATGTGTGTGCTCACCCAAATGGGTTATAGGAATGTGTTTTATGTATGTATGTATGTATGTATGTATATATGTGTGTTTGTTCACCCACATGGGTTATAGGAATGTATGTATGTATATATGTATGTATGTATGTTTGCTCACCCACATGGGTTATAGGAATCTATTTAGTATGTATATGTGCTCACCTACATGAGTTATAAGAATCTATGTATGTGTGTATGTGTGTGTGCTCACCCACATGGGTGTACCCCCATTTCAGTTTCACTGTTTCAGTTTTGCTCTGTGTGTGTATGTGGGCATGTATGCATGTATGTGTGCCAGTGTGTATGTGTGCATGTGTGTGGGCATGCATGTATGCATGTGTGTGTGCCAGTGTGTACGTGCACATGTGTGTGTATGTGTGTGTGTGTATGGGTGTAGGGGGTGGAAGGACTGGGGATACATAGCTTTAGTAAACACATTGACAACAGAGCAAACACAGGTGTTTGCCCTGTTTTATCTGGGCCTCAGCTGAAAGACAGTCCCACTGCAGAGGCTCCTGTGGAGTGGCACTGGCAGGTCTGAGGTGGCCAGATGGGAAAGGAGGGAAGGAACATAAGCGTCTTTCTCTTGCTGTTCATGTTTTTCCCTCATTGAGAAGGACTCCCGAGCTTCCTGAGGGACAACTCATTGGTATTGCTGGAACAATCTATTTACTGTTTTGAGAAATTTGCCTTTTCTGAGCAAATCAAATAAGCACCTAATATATTACCAAACCAGAAAATTATGTTTTTTTTTCTTCAAAAGAATATATAAGTTGTAGTCCATACTGGTAGAAGAACTATAAAATAAAATGAAATTTGAAAGAATAAAAGGAAATTTAAGATTCAAATTACAGATCATACATAATGCATATTCTACCTGTAATACATATTCATATGCAAATACATGTGTGTGCATATGTGTATGTGTGCCTAGAAACATACAAGAGAATATGCATGTAAGTTTAATACCACTCATGCACACACATGGCATGTATACACACATGCACACACTCATATGCACACACATACATGTACACACACATGCATACACATGTACACATATACATACATACACATACACACATATACATACACACATGTACACACTCATATGCACACACATATACATGTACACACACATGCATACACATGTACACATATACATACATACACATACACACATATACATACACACATGCACACACTCATGCACATACAGGTACATGTATACACAGATGCACACACATACGTATACATACACAATCATGCATACACACATATACATACACACATGAACACACTCATATGCACACACATGTACATGTATACACATGCATACACACATATACATACACACATTCACACAGATGCACACACACACACACACACACACACACACACACACACGTCCAAAAATCCTGTTTGATTTCATGTGAAGCCAGAGATGACAGAAAGACAAGAGCTCTGAAGGTGGCAGGGTGACAGGAGAGATGGCTGGTAAGTATTCACATGCAGGTGACCGCTTTGCCTCAGGGTTCACACAGTTGAAGAGGGAGCTGACGCAGAGGCAGAAATTCATTCCCTATGAGAAAGGAGAGAGGCAAGCAGGGAACTCAGGTCACAGCAGAGCAGGTGATAATCAAATTAGAGCTAATGATGCTGGGAGAAGCCACGGCCAGATGGGATGTCGGAACTGTTATCTGAGATGCATGTGAAAACCAGGCATGGTTCCTCAGTACAGGAGAAAACAACCTTAGAAACACATGATACAAAGATCTGGTCCTCATCTCTGAGGCAGGCTATGGAAGGGTCACCTCTAGGAGGCATGTTATATGGCTGAGGGCAAGGTAGATGGCATTTCTGAGCCTCAATTTTTTCTGTGGTTAAGAGGGAATACCTACTTGTGTTATTGTCTTGTCACTATGACAACGTACCTGAGAGGTCAACTTAAAGGAACAATGGTTTCTTTAGGTTCACAATTTCAGGGGTTCTGTCCATCGCATAAAGGATCAGCTTCTACTGTGGCAGACAGGAAGGGGAGAGCAGGGGTTAGTGAAGAATACCGCTGCATGTGTCTGCCATGGCACTTCTAGAGATGTCTTGTGAGGGCTCTGGAGTATCAGTGGGCTAATCCTTTGGTGGCTTAATGATATGAGGATAATATTAGGAGATGGGAAATGGTAAGCGATTGATGGGGTCTGGTTGGAGAAAGTGTCTCACTGGAAACGTTCCTTAGGGACTAAATCCTGCCCTGGCCCTGTGTGTTTCCGTGTCGTCTTCTTGGGTCATACATTTCTGGTACTGTGGTGTTCTGTCCGAGTACTCAGGGCTAACTGATCAAGGATGGGAACACTTAGAAGTACATGTTTTTGGTGTCAAATATGTGATAATGTTATTGCATTTTTATAAATGAAACATTCTTGTAAAAATATCAGTAGAGGCAATGCCAGTTGGCCTATAAATGTCCTTGGCTATTATCCGTAAGCCTTGTTAGTGAACAAGCCATACCAGAAAAATATATCAAAAGTGTATCTTGTTCTTTGTTGATTTTTGTATCAGCAGCACACTGGAAGAGATAGATTTTGGTAGAAGGGTAAAGAGATTATGTTATTTAGAAATAACACACAAGGCAGCTGTTAAAATGAAGACTACTTATATGCTGGCATGACCCTATAACCAAACAGATTTGGAAGTTGATATACCTATAGAGTGGATGGCTGGGCAGGATCTTCCCCCCAAAGTGCTTGCTCATGATGCCGCCTTGGCAGTTAAAGGGCAAGTGAAGTATATTGTGGACCACTTGGTGAAGAAATGCTTTCTCTAGTCTGGGATCCATCTGCCCTGGAGCATATTTTCTGAGGAAACAGGACACTCCATGTGTATGGTCGCATTTGGGATTGTTCTAGATCCTCTCACTACTATCTACACATCTGTGAAGAATCCCACCTTCTCAAGTAGAAGCCAGGTGCCCCAATGCCACACTTCCTGGGCTCTGACATCGGATGTGTACCCGTGGGATACAGGCCAAGTGGTTTCCAGGACAACAGTCTCACAGCAAGGATGGTGCAGAGATGTTTGGCTATATGGTGTCGGTGCTGGCAGAGTTTCTGACACGCAAGCTTCAATGCCATATTGCCAAATGTTGGTTACAAGATGTTTTCCATAACAACAAACCCAATGTGGCCAGATCCTAGTTTTATTGACTGGATTTTGAGACAGAGCCACGTTCTGTAACTAAGGCTAACTTTGAACTCAATATCCTCAGACATGGCCTCCTGATGAGCCCATCACCACACCCAGCTCATTACCACTTTTAAATAAAGGTCTTTCCTGTTTCCAGTAACTGCAGTGTACTAAAATGTTTACAGTTAAGAGTCCTGACCGCTGCCTATCTATTACTTGCTTGCTTTCTTTTGGGTATGTGTGTGATATTTGTGCTTGTTCATGTGATCATGTGTCTTGAGTGTGTCAGTGGTTGACACGAGGTATCTTTCTCTATTAACCCTAGACCTTATTTTTTGAGAGCAGGTCTCTCACTGAGCCTGGAGAACATCAATTTGACTGGGCTGCCTGGCCAATAAGCTGAAGGGATTCACAAGTCTCTGGCCCTCCCCTGGTACTAGGGTTATGGAGACATGCTGAAGCCATGCCCCGCTCCAGTGCTGTTGATGGACACCAGGGGATCCAGTTTAAACTCAGGCCTTCATGCTGGGGTAGCAGCACTTTGCTCTCCCTCTCCCCCTCCCTTCCCCACATCTCCAACAACACACAAATAAATACATAAATAAGATATTTTTAAAAATATTTATTTCCATCCCAAATACTGTCCCTTCCCAGTCCCCCCATGGAGTTTCTCCTCCCCTCCCCTTCACTTCTGAGAGGGCAGCCCCCTCTCCTCTGTCCCCCTACCTGGTGCATCAAGTCTCTGTAGGATAAGGTGCATCCTTTCCTACTGAGGCCAGACATGGCAGCCTTCTGCTACATACATACTGGGGCCTCAGACCAGCCTGTGCATGCTCTTTGGTTGGTGGCTCAGTCTCCGGGAGCTCCCAGGTTAGTTGACCCTGTTGGTCTTCCTGTGGGGTTGCTGTCTCCTTGAGGGCCTTGGATCCTTCCCTAAGTCTTCATGCGAATGACTCAGCCGTTTAACAGCTGTGGCCACTCTTCTCTGCTTTCAGGATGAGACTAGGCCTGCCCCTCTCAACAGCTCAACGTCATTTTCTGCGACACTAAATCTCTCAGGCTCTCGCACACATCAGTGCCTTGTGTCTGATTTCTGTGACTCTACCTTCTCGGGTTCTTCCTGGAGATTTCATCTTCTACCCCCAGCCTTTCTGTTCACTTGTACAACACTGCCACAGTCACCTCAGGCACTGTCCACTGCTCTCCATCTGCATTCACTAGAACCTCTTTCCTTGCCCAATCAAGACCTTCTTTGGTCTTACTCCTTTAGATATACTGATGTTTGTTCTTTAAAAACACACCTGGCTTTTGTTGTATGCACTGGGTAGTGTCTGTGGAACTGTAACGTAAGCAGTAATAGGTATTTTCTAAGGCTGGACTCAAGCAAGTAAACCTGGGATTGTACCTCAGTACAAATGTAATATAAACCCATGTTTTGTTGACTTCACTGGTCTGAAAAGTCAAAACGTAGGTCACTTTAATGGCAACAAAGCTCTTATTATTTTCTTCTGCACTGGTGAACCAGTTTTCCTTGAGCAGTGTTTGGTATGACTGGGCTTGGTTCACAACTCAGTCACATCATTTGTATAAGGAAGGTGATAATGACAGATACCTCAGAGAAATAAAATGTTTAAATATTTATGAAATTCTTAGACTAGCACCCAAAATATGGTAATTGTCATGTAACATATCTATTTTGGAGGCAACTGCTATTTAATTTTTTTCCTGTACTAGGATTTTAATGTCTAGAATCAGGACTTTAACAATCTAGAATTCTGGGCAGTAGCTCAGTGGGTGAGGCGCTTGGTCTGGAAGCATAAGGAGTAGACTTCAACCCCCGACACTCATGTATAGACCCAGATGTGGGGACATATGTCCAAACACCAGTGCTGTGCTGAATCCCCCAGTGCTGTGCTAACTCCCCTCTCAGTGCTATGTCCAAACCTCCAGTCCTGTGTCCAACCCCCCAGACACGGGTGATCCCGAGGACTTGCTGACCAGCCAGTAGCTGATAGGTGAAGCTCAGATTCATGAAAGACCCTGTCTCAAAACATAGGGTAGAGGGGCCAGAGATGGATCAGCAGATAGAGGCATTGGCTATGCTCAGCCTTGTGAAAGTGTAGAGAGGAATGGTCCACAAAGTTGCCCTCTGACCTTCATTCGTGTGCTGTATGAATCCCCCATCACATAGTACATAATAGTAATACACATATAAATCAAAGGTGGAAAGTGATACAGCAAGACACCCTGTTGACTTTTAGCTTCCCTATGCACACCTTTACACAATACACACACTTATACTATACGTCCTCATGTGGTACAGACTAGCCGTATAGTATACAGTGTATACAATATACTTAGACACCCTTATACTACACATACCCTTACACAACATACTTCCATATACTCTGACACCCTTATACTATACACACCTGTATGTATACACATCCTTATACTACACATAACCCAAACACTCATGTATCACACAAACCCATATATTACACACACCCACAAATTACACCATTATACAACACACCACTATATATTACATATACCCATACACTACCCATACCTTACATTAACATACCCATATACTACACACACTCATCATATACTATATACATACATATAGCCATATACTAATATATTCATCATATACTACATACACACATATATCCATATACTATACACACTCATCATTCACTACATACATACATATACTATACACACTCATCATATATATATATATATACACTCATAACTATATACATCATCATTCACTTTATACATACATTCATATACTATATACAGTCATTATATACTACATACATATGCCCATATATACTCGTCCCTACACTACATACATATATAAACCCATACTCTACACACACCCCATCCATGTGTGCCCTCACATTCTTCTCTGGCATGCTGCACACATATCTCTCTGTACTTCCTTGGGATAGCCTCTTCCTTTGAGGTTCTGGCTTCCTCAGACCTTCTTAGGGAGTGTGCTGCAAAAGTATGTGTGATCTGGTTTGGTCCTGAGAAGCTATCAGATGGTCTTAGAGGCAGCCACTGCTTGCTTTACTCTCTGTGGGCCTGGAATGTCTACACTGTGGTCTTTCTGTTGACCTCCTCTATGTTTTCCTCTGCTCTATAGCTTTTGGAGAGATGCTCCACTGATTGGTCCAGAGATTAGCCTCACCCCATCAGCCTGACTGTCATGAGCTGGGTCTCATTACACAGATCAATAGCCAGCCCCTGAGTGAGCTTCTTGTGTGAGATGCTATGCCTAGTTCAATCAAGAGCTTCCCCTGTGCACGGAGCAGCTCAGCCATGCTCCATTGACTCAGGAATGTAGGCTGGATGGTATAAACTAATTGGTGTTGTCCAGGCACCAGTGGTTCATGGACTGGGCGAGGGAAGCACAGGACTGGGTAAGGCTTAGAAAACTTTAGAGAATTTGGCTTGATGAGCCAGTGAGGGTGAAAGATGGGGCTCTTGTGATCAGGACGTGGATCTGTTGGGATTAATCAGATGGACCTGTAATTGTCTCACCCATGTGCTGGTCACATGTACTATGACCCAATTCTTGTTCTGCAATGGATTAGAAACTAAAACTGACAGGTTGCCCACTGGCCCTTTGCCACAGATCCTATCAGAAGTGGGATACGTGGCTAGAAGCGTCTTTGAGTGAATTGTGAGCACAGACCTGATAGACACAGTTCAGCAAGCAGACACCCCTAAAGAGTTCAACCTCAGCTTCCCCACTGGCCAGCTCTTCTGTATGGACTCAAATCATATAGTTACACATAGCCTCACATACCAGCTCTGATTTAAAGCTCTGTGCTTCCAGTCACATGCAGAGACCTCTACAGTAGGGCCTGTATGAACAATATTAGTCTGATCATTCTGTCTGGGAGAGAATTAAAGATGATTTGCTTTTAAAATCTTGGCAACCAAGCAAATCCAAACATGTCCATGGCTGTTATTTCAATAATCCCAAATGCAAAGAGATTCTGTGGTTGGGAAGCAGTCTGTGAAAGCCTTGTTTTCTTACAGAGAGTGTTTACCTGGTACTCCTATAGCCTGTGGTAAGTAGACACAATAACAGTCATTATGAATTATGGTCATACACTTTTGCATATGTCTTAGTTAGCTTTAATGTCAACTTGGCATAACCTACAATTTTCTGGGAAGAGAATCTCAGTTGAGGAATTGTCTAAATCACATTGGCCCTGGGAATATCTGTAGGGGATTGTCTTGATTGTTAATTGATGTAGGAGGTCCACTGTGAGCAGAGTCATTCTGTAGGCAAGTTTTCCTGAACTGTGTATGGAATCCAGCACAAACTACCTTCCAGCCAGTAAGCAGCACCCTCCGTGACTGTGAGTTGAGTTTCTTGGTCAGAGGCAATGCTGTGTGTAATTGGAAGCAGGTCTACTTACAGTTTCCTAGTTTGAGTTCTTGTCTTGACTTTCCTCAATGACGGACTGGGAGCTGACATTATAAACCGAATAAATCCTTTCTCCTTCCAAGTTGCTTTTTATTAGGGTATTTGTCTCAGCAACAGAAATGAAACCAGGGCATGGGTTGACACCCATCAAGAGATTTGGTCTGTTTTCAACTCCTCGAATATGATTGGGCCTGTTGACTGTCTTGACTGATAGGTTGTATTGAAGGTGGAAATGTGTTAATACTGGAACCCAGGTCTATTGCCTTATGGAAACAGTAAAACCCAACATCTAGTCTAGTGGTGGATGAGGAATGTGAACTGAGATGCTCAGCTCAGTCAGCACTAGCTGCTAGACACAAAACTGAGCACTTCTCCTCCCTCCTGCTTCTGCTGAACAGCCGTAGCCAATTGAGTGATCTCACTTTGACTGTTGAGTCATTAAGACCTCATTCTTGTAAAGACTTCTCAGGCAAGACCTGTGACAGGAATTAGAGCTATTTCAATCTACTTATTACTTCTACAAAGCCACAATCTTTCTGACTGTTCCTTGTGTGATCCTCTCATGTATTTCAAAACAAAGATTGGTGCACCCTCCACTCTCTAGAGCAGTGGTTCTATCCTTCCTAATGCTGAACCTTTAACACAGCTCCTAACCCTTTAACAGTTCCTCATGCTGTGGTGACCACCCCCAACCATACAATTATTTTGTTGCTACTTCATAACTATAATTTTGCTACTGTTATGGATTGTAACATAAATATATCTGCCATGTAGGATAGCTGATATACAACTCTCAAAAGGGGTCACAGCCCACAGGTTGAGAACTACTGCTCTAGATACTTGAACATTATAAACTTTACAATTATGTGGTCTATACATCTCCTAATTTGAAATTTGCAGGAATTTACTCTTGAGAGTCCATGCTGAGAGGAAGGATTAATCCATTGGAAATGCAGATAAAAATACCCAAACTTACAGGACTTTGGAGGGCTGTCTTCACAGATTCTGATGGTTTATACTCCCTCATGATGTGTATAATTTGTAACAGTGATTCATGAGATGTTTGTATGAGAGTCATGGCTTTAACCTTTTGGTAAATATTCTTTGATAATGGGTTTTCCTGGTCAATGATTTCAAGTGACTCTGTGGAAAATTGTTTCAGCTTAGTAGATAACTTCCCTCCAAGTCTGAGAGTCAGCAGAGGTCATGACCTCTTCCATGCACTTAACCTCATGCTGTCTGCTCCAGGAGATGGAACAGAGATGCCATTTTCAGTACCGTGGAAGTCTAAGCATAGTCTTTCTCCTGACTTGCACATTATCAATACTCTGTATTTCGTAGTTTTTTTTTTTTAAACTGGTCTGTAGAGTTGGTGCTGTTGTGGTGAGTAGCTGACAGTATTGCCATTAACTATGACTTAATGGGTTCGACATCCAAAGGCTGATAGGAAAGGGGAGCCCTAGAGGGCTGTGCATCCAGTGTGTTGGCATGTCAGGCCTGAATAGGAACATTATGGGAAACCAACATGGTTATTATTAGGGAGGGCAACAGGTTTGGAAGGATAGATTTATGGTGGGCAAAAGACAAAGGGAATATTGACTCCTTAAAAGCCAGGAAGAGAAGTGACTGGTGGTAACTTTTCTTTTGAAGGTAATCAGAAATAGACTTTAAATTGCTACACAAATAATGTTGCCAACAATGTGCAACTATGTTCCCTGCTTCCACAGTGTGATCTGAAGGGGATATTGTTTAAATAATAGGAATGTGTAATACCTGTGCAGAAAGACAGAAAGCATAAACACTGTGTTAGAATTCTGTAGAACTTGAGTTCCATCAGCTACCCAAACAAAAATGAGATCTTTGCCTTGCCTTGCCTTTCTTTTCATCCTTCCTTCCTTCCTTTCTTTTTTCTTTCTTGAGACAGGGTTTCTTTATTCTCTATGTAGCCTGGCTATATTGGAACTCTATGTAGAACAGGCTGGCCTGAAAGCTCATAGAGATCTGCCCCCTTCTGCCTCTCAAGTTCTGGAATTAGCTATATGCACCACAATAGCAGGTCATAAAATAATGCTTCTAAAGCAATCTATGTGATAATCTGTTTATAAGAAGGCACGGGGTGGAGCTGGGGAGGTGGCTCAGTGAGTTAAGTGTTTGCCATGCATCCGTGAGGACCACAGTGTAGACCCCAGCATCCAAGTAAAAGCTAAGCAGGCACAGGAGTTGACTCATCTTAGCCCTTGGCAAGTAGACACATGGCTCCCACAAGGCAAGGAGGCTGCATTGAGAATCTCCAAGGTCTGGGTTTAGAGAGAACTGGGCATCAATAAAGTGGAGAGCAATAGCTGATGTGTTTAAACACACACACACAATCTGCATAGGGCACACACATGTGAACATATACAAGCACTGTACACACTGTACACATATACATGGGTGAAAGGGGCACAGAATCTAAGCAATTCCATATTATTATATATAGTATATATATTATATAACATAATTATGTATATTATAGAATATTCTTAATGAAAAAAATTCAACACTAGAAGACTATAGAAGTTGTGGACTCTCTGTAACTTCATAAGAAACACTGGGAGACTAACGCCTCCCTGAGGGAGAGGAGTGGATAATGAAAGCCCGTGTGGGAGGAGCTGGGTGCCGGCCACACCCAGTTGATCTTTCTTTTCCAACAAGTTCTGTGACCGGCTGACCTCAAATGTCATTCGATTTCTTCAGCCATCTTGAATTCATACTTTACGTCTGATTTCCATTGCAAATACTTATTTTACTCCGCCCGAAACTCAATCTCGACTTTCTCGTTATTTCTTACTTAGAGAACATGGCTGCTCCCCTCTCTAGCAATGGCTGTGTTGGGTAAGCAATACACACAATTACACAGCAAAGTGTAATCATCTGCTCTGAGTGCAAGTGGAGGGAAGCTAATTTATTACCTGGCATAGTCTAAGTGGAAAATAGGGGCTGTCTCTCTGTTACTGTAAGAGTCTAAGGAGAAGAGGATCTAGACAGAGGCAGAACCTCAAGCGATTACAATGTGCATTATTTTTTTTTTAAATGCTGGAGAAAGAGAAGTTCAGTAGAAACATCCGGAGATGACGATATTGGAGAATCATTTCTGAGCACTAGGAAGAATTTTAATCAGGCTGCTAAGGATAGCTGGTAGGCATCAAACACCTCCGTGGGGGTAGCCTAGCTGGGAAACAAGGGCCCTGGGATGTGATCAAAGCCCCCCTGGTCTTCAGGGTTCCCTCACATCAAGCCCACAGCTCAATTTGGAGGCTGTGCAGTGCTTGCGGGCTTGGCTCGGTGCTTGGCAGGGCTCCGGGCTGCTTTTCCTCCAGTGCTTAACCTCTTCTCCCCTAAGATACAAATGTCAATATTGGATTTAGTCTGGCTGAATGGCTGTGTCAGAGGGGAGATTAGTGACTGGCAGCCACAAAAGGGTTTTCTTTTTTTTTCAATTGGCAGAAGTAAATTTCTCACAAAGAATCAAAACGGTTTGAGGTGGGAAAGAAGCAGAGGAGAAGGCTTGCCAAATTTAGTCATGATGCCTCGTTAAATGGATTTGAAGACTTGAGCACAGGCCTTTTATGTGCAAGCTTCTGAATTCACCTGGCAGGAAGCTGGAACAGTATGGGCAAGAGAGCCCCTACTGTAATACTCATTTTTACAGACCTTGGGGCAGTCAGTGGAATAAACTTGTTAGAGTTTTAAAATTAGTGGTTAGACTCATTCTTTAAAAATAGGTCATGCTCCCCTTTTGGTGGTTTACTCTTTTTGTGTGCTTTTTAATGGTCACCATTGCCCGCTTTGACTGACTGATAAACATACAATGTTCCGTTTGTCTTGTTTTTGTATTTAGGTGTGCAAGTGCCTTGTATGTTAGCGCAGGTCAGATAACAACTTATGGGAGTCAATTCTCTCCTTCTGCCAGGTGGGCTCCGAGGACCAAACTCCAGGTTGTCAGATTTGACACCACTCTCTCATGGAAGGCCTCACAGGTCATCAGATAGCCTTCCTGAACAAGTCACACTCTGACACAAAGGCCAACAGCTGCTCTTCTGTGGTCACAATTACATTTTGAGCTTGTTTTGTTCTTGTTGTTTGAGTCACAGTGTTATTATGTAGCCCAGGCTAGTCTAGAATTTGCTAACCTGGCTGCTATCAAATTTAAGATCCCCTCAAATCAGCATTCAGAGCATTGTGATTATGTGTGTGTCCTACCATAAATTATTGTCTTCCAGAGTTAGGGTGTGTTTACAGGTGCAAAGTTAGGGGGCACGGGGTGTCTCAGGAAGACCTCAAAGGTCATGGCAGAAGGATGGTGAAGTTCCAGCCCAACTGGGTTATAACTCTGAAGATTCATTGAGAGCTGTGTTACAGCTCAACACCAGAAAAACATCACTTATAGGCATGGTCCACTTCAGCTGGAGTCTTGTATGTTGGCCAAAATGGTTGAAAACAGTGTCTTTTTATATTGATCTGATAACACACCTTCTGGGTGACTGGTGTTGGTTCTCTGAAATGTAAAGTATCAATAGATAAACATCTGTGATGTTCTAAGTTATAAGACACATTCCCCAGAACTTCTAGGGTTGGCGGTATAGCTTCAGTGGTAGCATGTGCTAAGACCCTGGGTTCTATCCCCAACTCTGTCAGAGAGAACATGGACCTCTGTATCGCAAAAGAGAGTGAAGAGTGATCAGGGCGTGTTGATTTGGTCACATGCAACAAGACACCACCATGCCACTGTCTTAACCACCCAAGGCCTATTTCTTCTCATGAAATAAGGTTAGGGATTTACAGCAAGATGTCTCATGCCACTATATTTAATCAGGAACCTCATAATATCTCTCTCGTTGTATTGGTTAGTTTTCAGTTCCCTGACACAAGCTATGGTCACCTAGGGAGGGAGAACCTCAATTGAGAAAAGGATTCTATCAGATTGAGATATAGCAAGGTCTATAGAGCATTTTTTTAATGAATGATTTGATTAATTAATGGACATTAATGATTGATTAGTAGGTACTATGGATGGTGCCATCCCTAGATAGGTGGGCCTAGATGGTAAAATAAGGCAGGCTGAGCCGGCCATGGGAACAAACCAGTATTCAGCATCTGTCCATGGCCTCTGCATCAATTCCTGCCTCCGGGTTCTTGCCCTGTTTGAGTTCCTATTTTGCTGTCCCTCAGTGATGGACTGTGATTGGGATGTGTGAACCAAATCAACCCTTTCCTCCCCAAGTTGCTTTTGGTCATGGAGTTTTAATCACAGCAATAAAAAGCTAAAGGAGACTCATGTCCTTTTTTGTCATCTTTAGTCTGGCTTCTAAGAAGCTACCAGGTACTTGCAATTCTAAGCAAGTTACAAACTTAGATAGGCACATTGAGTTTTAGCTACAGTGGATGCGTAGATTGTCAATGTAAGGATACAGACTTAAGATGGATTCTTTTTCCTAAGAGAATTTGAAGGGAATGCCATAGGACAAAGGATCTGTGTCTTGGGGGAGAATCATTTTTTTCTCTTCTCTCTCCCTCATCTCTCCTCCCGCTTTTATTTCTAATGTTTCAGTTAGCAATGCCTGCTGATAGCTTCACCTAAGGATCCCATCACTTTCTGTCATCGCACTTTGTTTAATACATGTATATGTTTATCCTAAAGTCTATGTAACACATGTGTGCCTGGTGCCTGCTGAGGTCAGAAGAGGGCATCTGATCCCTTGGAACTGGAGTTCCGGTGTTTGTGAGCCTGGGTACCTGGAACTGAACCTGGATCCCCTTGAAGGCAGCCAGTGCTCTTAACTTCTGAGCAGTGTCTCCAGCCCCAGGTCTCCCCTTCCCTTCCTTCATATCCCTGTTGACACCCACCCTGCTAAGTGTCTTGGTAGACTGGCTAAACTTTAAAATTTCATTATGTGTGATTGCATGGCCCTCTCTCATCCTAACTCTCTTGAGATGTTCGCTGCCCCTGGGCTAGTGCCTAATTATTGCTAAGCAACTCTATCATTGAGTGATCATCACTCACTGGACAGATGAGGAAGTCTGTGACACCCTGCTTCTCTTCTTTCTGTGCTTGCATTATTTATGGGTTTCCAAAGTCACTTACATTGTGGCAGTAGTCAAGACAGGCTCATTTATGAGGGTCCAGGAGTGACGCTGACTTTGTTGATCCTACCTTCAAGTTGTATGTATGTGCATATCAGCATCCTTTACTCCCATCTTGGTCTAGCTGAGGGTGTATATGAAAATCCCACTGTTTATCAGAGCAGTTTCAGTGGGTGACAGTTATTGTACTATGTTCTAGGGTATGTGCTTATCCTCTATCACCATGACAACGGTAGGAGACCCAGGCCTGGTAGTTATTCCATGTCACAGGTAAGGAAGCTAAGGCACAGAAGGGTAGGTACAGACTTCAGTTCTTACAGCTCTGAAGTGTTCCCGTTCCTGTTTGAACTGATGAGACGGATGGCTTGAGAAATTATTTTCTTTTTAAAAATGTATTCAATTTTTTTTCCATACGATGTACTTTTGACCTAGTTCTTTCTGTCTTCCACTCTTCCCAGATCCTTTCTACACCTCTCTAGTCACCCAACTTCATGTTCTCCTTCTCTCTCCCATCTCAATCTCCCTCTCTTTCTTCCCCTTTCCCTCCTCTCTTCTCTTTCCTGGGCTGGCCTGCAGCTTGGGATGACAGGTGTACATCAGTACCTCCCACTTCCATGGCGCTGGGGATTGAGCCCAGGGCTTTGTGTATGATAGGCAGCTCTCCAGCCTTACCCCTGTCCCCATTATTATCATAATATTTATATAAAAAAAAAGCCTAAAAACTTTTTTGTCTGGGTTGATTTTACAGGGGAAGGAGGCTGAGAAGAAATGGCCAGAGTTGAGAGGAGAAGCCTTTGTAAGAATGTAGGATAATAATACACATCAAAAATGAAAAAGATGTTTGTTTGTGCTGGTCAGAGGCCAGGTGAGGTGGGCCAGAGGACTGGGCGCTAGTTTTGCAATGGAGACATGTCCTCAGTAGGAGCAGTTATAATGAATGGCAGGACCAGAAGCCGAGCGTGAGTGGCTAGTGAGTTAATGGGGATTTCTATTCCAGCAACATAGTGGCCTAGACAGTGGGTAAACCTCCCAGTACCAACACTTGTAAATGTTTTATAAGATGTAAAAGGCCTTTTTAGACAGACAGCTGAACTCTCAAGAAAGAAAGGGCAATCTTAAGAAGCAAAAACTCTAATCAATCAAAATGCTAAGCCAAGATGGAAAGAAAAGCTTCCTGGATCTCATTAATGAAGATGCTAGGATCTTAACTGGCCTGGTCAGGAGGGAGATTAGGATCGGCCTCATGCAAGTTGGGAAGTTAGAGTTCACCTCAACGACTTGCATCTCTGCCTTCATGAAAGATTTAATAACTTAGATGGCTGCCCATGACAAAGTCACTTCCAAAAATCCATGGCAATGGATTCTGACTCAGAAAGATTTTGTTTTGAATTTATGTAACCCACAAGCATCATTCCTCAGAGAAATGAAGTTAAAAGTCAAGTTTGGACAGTGTGTAGCTGAAAAACGAGTTTCCCCTAGAGAGACATACCACTAAGCCAGGCTTCACAGGGCTTCTATAGTTAAAGCTGTCCTTACGGTAATGAGTTTATGCCTTAGTCTGTTGGCTGCTACTATCACAGAATAACTGAGACTAAATGATTTATAGAGTACAAAAATTTGTTTCTTATAGTTCTAGAAGATGAGAAGGCTCTGGGCCAGGGCCTTCATGTTGCTTTAACATGCCTAGAGAGAGTATCACCTGGCCAAAGAAGCAAACAGACCATCCTCTCATCAGGGGCTTGTTCTTTTGGTAACAACCTGAATTCACTCATGACGATGACACTCTTATGGCCTAACCACATCTTGAAGACCTTATTTCATAATACTTCTGTAGTAGAAATAAGATTTGAGCATGAGTTTTGAAGGGGATGCTCCAGCCTTAGTAATTTATAAGAGAACAACCATAAAACACCAGGAGAAAACAAGCCAACAGCACAGTCAACACAAGTAGGTCTTAAGGAAGTAACTGATGCACTCAAAAATTAAAGAACCGGAAGTGAGAACAGAATGACATAGGAGGGGACAGAAGAACCGAGGACTGTGAACAATGCCATCAAAAATTTCAGGCAATTTTTAGATATGAATAATGTGGTCATTGAAAATGAAATCAAGGTTGGCGGGTGATGGGGGTGGGGGTGGGGGTGGGGGTGGGAGTGGGAGTGGGAGTGGGTGGAGCTTAAGTAACAAGCCAGCCAGACCTGGAGACTAGGAAATATGAAATGAAATTTTGTATTAAGAGTGATGTAAAAATAAGATACTGAAAGACGTTGAAAATAGAAGTTCTCTGTCATGTCTAAATAGAGTTCCAGAAAAGTGGATCGAGAAGCAGAAAATATTTAAAATTTAAAAAGCTTAAGAATCTTCTAGAATTAAACGCTGATAAAAATCATCACATCGAGGAAGCACAAGGAGCCCCAAGTAGTAGCAGTAAAAAGAAAACATAGTCAAAATATATTCATATTTTCTACTGTTGAACAGCAGAACACGAGAGACAAAGAGTTCTTAAAAGCAATTAGGAGGGAAAGGAACGCTTCCTTAATTAGACCCCAATTAGACTCCTTGACAGCAAAAGCTGAAGCCAGAAGACAGTAAGATAATTCCAAAGTGCTGTGATAAAATTATTCTTTCAAATTATGATTTAAAAAATATTTTTCAAGGTTAGGGGCAATTTAATGACGTTGTTGGACAAATGACCGAGATTCTGTCACTAGTAACCTCACTAAAATCTACTAACAGGTACCACAGTGGAAGGCATTCCTGAAGGATTCACCATATAGGAAGAAATAATGAACAAAAATTAGGTTCTCATTTGTAAGCCCAAATCAAACTTCAGTGCAGTTAATGGTAATTATTATAATCTGTAAGTGTAAGGAAACAAGACAGTCAAAATGCTTGACAAAACACCTGTGAGACGAGGCGTGGGGAATGGAGTGTACGTGTATTGTTCAGAGGAGCTGGGAGGTATTGATTAATTTTAAGTGATCTAAGTGCACATGCTAAGTCATTAAAGGTTACGGTAGGAAGAATGGAAGTAAAGTGCGTAACTTTAAAACAGCGAAACCGTGCGCAGTGAAGGAGGCACGGGGCAGTTCTGTTTTTAGCTTTTAAAGCAAGCTCCACGCTGTGCTCCCTATGGCTCCGCTAATGCACACCCCTGCCATACTGCACAAGACTTTGCTTTACTTCACATCCTCCCGAGGATTTGCTACATAGTTTTTAATCTGTTTGCTTATAGACATTGATAGAAATTTCTAGGAAGCATAATGGAGAAAATTTCTTGGAATAGATAGAATCGATTTGAGATTTACAGGGCCATAGAAGGTGAAAGTCTGCAAAGACAGTGTCAAGAGACTTGTTCCTTGTGACAATGAGGGATGTGGAGCACATGACTATGGGTTGGCAACTATGTGGGGAGGATGGGAAGGTCTTGACAGGCAGGACAAGCTGCCTTGGAAGCAGCGCTAGCACTGGGGTTGAGTTTGTGGAGACCTGTGCTTTGGAAACAGTGCTCTGAGGAGCTCCACATGCGGCACTCACATGATGATAGTCACCAAGATTTTATTTCTAATCTTTCCTTTTCTCGTGTGTGTCTATCATGCACGTGTAGTGCGCATGTGCTGCCTTGCTTATCTGGAGGTCAGAGGTTAACCTCAGGGGTTGGTCCTCAACTACCTTCTACCTTGTTTGAGGCAAGCCCTCTTACTCTCTGCTGCACTCACCAGGCTAGCTGGTCTGGAAGTGTCCAGACTTCTCTCTCCATCTCCCATCTTGCTCAAGGAGCACAGGGACCACATATGCATAAAATCCTACTGCTGGCTTTTACATGGGCTCTGAGGAATCAAATTCATTGTTACCCTCATAAAGCAAACCCTTTACTCCCTGAGCTGTCTTCTCAGCCCACCATCTTATTTTTAATAGCAAAAATAAAAATATTTTAAATGTCAAGCACTAAACACACGTGATACACATGTTAGGGAAATATAGAAGCAAATGTGTAAATAAACATGTAACCTTTATTTAATGACAAGAAAACTATGATGTAGTCTTGCCTGATTGTCTTACCAACATGGCAGCTGTCTTGTTTGTGTCCTCCATAGTGGCCAACCCAAGGAGGAAGCCATGATGCTTTGTACGTTACATACTAACATACTAACATTTCACTGTACTCGGGAAGCAAGTCACTTAAGTTCACTGGAGGGATTTATAGTGACATTTTATGTTGATGTGTCAAAATACCTGATAGATACAACTTGAGGAAGGAAAGGTTTATTTTGGCTCACAGTTTGGGAGTGCTCCATCGGTAGGGATGGCCCAGCTGCAATGGGTTGATGCAGCTGTTTACTTTCCCTCTATAGTCAAGATGCAGAGAGAAATGAGTGCTGATGCCCAGCTCAGTCTCTACTTTTTTATTGAGCCTGGGACACCAGTCTGTGGAACGGCGCCATGGACATTCTGGATGAGTCCTTCCTTCTCAACTCGTCTGGAAAAATCCCTTGAACATTTGCTACAGGCTTGTCTTCTAGGCAATTCTAGACCCTGTCAATGGGCAATGTTAACCATCACAAAGGGCAAAGGGATGCAACTTCTGTGATTGGAAGTTGGCTGAGCAGTCATGGAAGAAGGCCGAGGAGTTAGAAGTGGAGCAGTGATACCCTGTTATATTCCCACCATTCAAAGCCCCTTGGAGACTGCTTTTCCTGACTTTTCAGGATGCTTAGTATGTAGTCCTTAAACTATAATTCATGCCCACTCCCTCACCTCCCTACCGAATCAACTGCTTTTACATAAGCTAGGGGTGACTTATTGGAATCACAACTTCTCAAAGCTAATGTTGAAATGGCAGTAGGTCTCCATGTATAGGAAATTCTAGAGGTGGGAAAAAAAATCCCAGAGTTTCTGCCAGTCAGTCCTGCACCCGCTCCACACACTCTTCCAAAGCATTTTTTCCCACTAATGATTTGGAATTTTCTGGATCCTTGCACACACAAGGGGTTCAACATCTTCCCATCCACATGAAAGTATTTGGTAAAAATCTTTATTACAAGGATTATTTTTAAGTTTTCTTTTTCTTAAGTGTATGGGCTGGGACTTGAACCCTGGTCTTTGCACATGCTAAGCAAGTGCTCTCTCACTGAGCAACATCCTCCCCACACCTTTTTCTTTTCGGATGGGGCCTTGCTAAGTTGTCCACACTTGTCTTGAACTCATTCTGTAGCTCAGGCTGGCCTGGAACTAACTCTTATTGTTTCGGTCTCATGAAGAATTGAGATGATAGGCCTGTGTCCCCAGGCCTGGCTATCAGAATAAGCCTCTATCAGAAAAGCAAGACATATCAAAGCAAGCTAATGAGACATCGATACACTCCGGCAGTCCATAATATGACTCACAACTGCCCTTTGTTCTTTGGATCATTGAGGTTTTTCTCTTGGTCTTTTGGGGACACTCATCTCTACTCCCTTCATTAGGACTTTGGGCTGGAAGTGATCACAAAATACGGATGGATTCCTTCTCTCACGGTCCTCAGATCTGGAGATGGGTTTTGGTAACGCTTCTCAAGGCTACTCTCTTCAACAGAGAAAATAGGAAACGGTTTTCGTTACTCAATGCTGCCCCAATTTTTCTACACTGAGTAAATGAGTCAGTATTATTTACCTAGGAGGTTAATAATGAGTACTTCATGTTTTAAATTCCATCCTGATTTTCTGCAAATGCAGTATTCAGAGAGAAAGAAAGAACTCAGCTGTCAGAACAAACATATGGAAATCATTGATAAATGGACAGAGACTGCTCGGTGTACTTATTAACCAGGCTCGGAGAAAGCATAATTTTTCAACCATTTATTAGACTAATAGGATTGTTTTGGGAACATCAAAGGATTCTTTATTAAGTCAATAATCATGTTTATCCACTCTGTTATGGGGAAGGCGAATCGTTCACACTGCGTTTACTCTGCCTCATCAGATTTCACTTCTTTTAAACGTCAGCCGTTGATAATTTTTACCAAATAAGTCAGGGAAAAAGTCCAAATTTCTACCCAGCCCCAGCCATCTCTTTAGTACAGGAAAAAGATGGTCTCCTTTGATTTCCTATTTTTTTTCTCCCCCAATGTGGGTAAGTCCCATGTGACTTAAAATGGCCCTTCTACACTGAACTCAGATGTAGGTAGTTGACATTTTGGTTAGTTCACTCTTGTTTCCTCCCTCCTTCCCTCCTCATTCTCCCTCCCTTCCTCCTTCCCCCCCACTCCCTTGTTTCTCTCTTTCTTTCTTCTTTCCTTCCTTCCTTTTCTTCCTTTTTTTGTTTAAATTTCTTTCTTTTTTGCTTCTTTTCCTTCCTCCTTCCTCTCTTCCTCTCTCTTATCCATCCTCTCCTCTCTCTCTCTCTCTCTCTGTCTCTCTCTCTCTCTTTCTTCCTCTCATCTCCTTTCCTCCCTTTCTTCTTCTCTCCCCATGCCCCTCCTGATTCATTCTAGGTACTCTGTTCACCATTTAACTAACTAGGTATATCTCAGGGCTTCTTTGTTGAGTGCATATGACCCAATCAATATGGTACCTGGATGAGTCCCTTGGTTTCTACTCTTGAATGCTGCTACAGAGAGCTGGTGTGGCTCAGAAAACACTGACGGTTTTCACAGTGTTAATAGGAAATAACGCACAGTTACGAAGTTAAGCAGGGAGGTTCTCAAGCCTCCCTGTCTCCTATGTCCATTCCCTCGCATGGTGGTTATAGCTTTATGTGTTGTTCATACTTATTTACAATGTTCGTATCCATGTACTGTTCATGCCAGGTACTGTGTTCATACATATATACAGTGAGTATACTCATGTACAGTGCTGATACCCATGTATGGTGTTCACACTCATGTATGATGTTCACACCCAGGTATAGAGAGTCTCTACCTTTGGACATGTTTAATATCTGTAAATAAGCATGTACAACAGTGTACAGTGTTCATACCCGGGTGCATCATGCCATTGTGTTGTTCTCTAATAAGAATAGGCTTCAACTGGGTAGGCCAATCCTGAGGAAAGGACAGGGGCCTCTGAGAGAGGGGCCATGAGAATTACTATGGCTGCTGCTGTGTGCTGTCCTGGATCACGGGCTCAGGAGGAAGCCGGCTATCACGCTGTGACGATGCCTAAGCAGCTCCATGGAGAGGTTCATCTGGCAAGAGCTTGAGGCCTTCTGCCAAGAACCAGCGTTAAGTTGCCAAGTCAGTGAGTGAGCTACCTAGAAATGAATCCTTCCTCTGCCTCCCAGTCAAGATTTTGAAAGCCATTCTTTAGATTTGTCAAAGCATCTTTAATATAAGATGTATGCCCATCTATCCATCATTCACCAGATCACCTTCTCTTTCCTTCATAAGACAGTGATAAATATCATAGAGTTTCCCCCACATGAATGCTGGAGTCTGCTCACATTCCGGTGCCTGTTTGCTGGAGGTGCTGGCTCTCGTTTCCATCTCTCTGAGGTTATTTACATTGCTAATGCTTGCTGGAAATAGAAGTAGCTAGCAGTTGCTTGTGAGTTGTATAGTTTCCATCTTTGATCTATGGACCTTGACTCTTGTGTTTTCAAGTCTGTATCCTCTATTAGGAGACCTGGCTGGGATAATCAGCATCACTTGGCCTGGACCTCGAGCTGCAGGCCTGACAAATGGCATAAGGGGAAAGCTGTAGCCAGATGCTATTTGGCCATAAGTCAATCAATCTGGTGTTATTTATTGTCTACAATGTGGCTTACTCTGTGTAGACATTCAAATGGGTGGCTGAGAATCTCGTGGTCCCTGGCTGTGTTTGAAAAAACTCCACTTCTCGGTTCAAGCACCACACCTTTGTAATTGACTTTTTTTCCAGAACTAGAGTTGAGTGCAGTGATGTTTGTTAAGTAGCTACTGGAATATGAAAGAAGCATGAGATTTACTTTACTCTTTGGTGTTACCAGCTATTTAGGGTTGGGTCAGGGTGTTGCCGGGTTCTTAGCTTCTTATTCAAGAGTAAAATAAAGGCACACACAGCTTGTGAAGCAGCAGGGTGGTAGTGCAGGCTAGAATATGATCCATCCCAAGAGCGACAGTAGATCTCACAGGTGAAAGACTACTCAAAGGTCGCGATTACTGTCTAAGGCTTCCTTTTATAGGATTCAAGAGAAGAGGGAGTTTGGATGCTAAGGGCCATGGTGTGGGTGGTTCTTTTGTAATTGATAGATTTGGGTTATGTCTACTTTTCCTCGCTGTATATATCTCTTCTTATGATACATCTGGTTTTAATGATGTGCACACCCAATGAATAGACATGAGATACTTCGTATGAAATTCTCTTCAGAAGTTCAATCAGAGGACATATGTCCCTTTTTAATATGCACCCAACATTATCTGAGGTCAGAATGGCCCTCTTTCCCTTATACTAGATGCATTGGGGACTTATTTGAATAGACAATGTCTGAGTTTGATCACTATTAGGGGGTTGAGAGACTTATTCCATTGGTTGGAGTAGTATGTGGGGCAATTTGATGCAAGTGGAGGCCCTAGCAGGTTGCTAAGAGTGCTGTTTAGAGAGGGGTGTGTGTACATAGTCTGTTTGGGTCATGGTCTCAGGCTGCCAAGTGTATTATCAGAAGAAGGTGGGTATATAGTCCAAACCAAGTGGAGTCCTAGATGGCTAAACTACTTCTGGTGCTTGCCTGTCTCATCAGGCCTCATTCATAGTCCGTAGAGTCTTGTAGACTGTTTGCTAGATACATACATTTTCAAGTACTTACAAAATGCCAGGACCAAAAATCTATTTTTAAGAGAAACCTTCTAATTTTACCTAAAAAGGAACTGGTTTCCAATTTAGCCATGAAAAGGAAAGCCAAGTTCAAAACCAGAAGAAGAAAATTTTAATAGTTTCTATACACAACTCTTAATTACAACAGAAAGCCATTGTTTTACAAGTTAGAAAACACATACAATTAGGAATATATATACATGTACACATATATGTGTGTGTATGTATATATATTTATATACACATGTATTTATATATACATGCAGACATGAATATGTATAGGTATGTGTATATATATATATATGTATATGGTGTATATGATGTATATGTGTATATGTATGTGTTTGATTTTCCCTAACCAAAGTATTTCCTGAATTATTATTACTAAGCCTTTTGCAAATGTCATTCAAGGTGATTGCTTGGTTTATCATACCCAGTTATTAAGTTTACCAACCCATTTCCCTAATGTTATTTTCATGGTAGGGAAGTGCTAACTTACTATATACATCTTCAAATAAGCAAAGATGCTATGATCACAAAGTGAAATTATTCATGGAATCTTAAACTTGCAATGCTGCCTTGGGTGACTGGATGGCAAAGCCGCTTATGTTGTAGTAGACGAAGATGAAGCATTTTCCTGGTTTGTCTAGGATCACATAGCCAGAGTGGCAGAACCGGGTTTCTGACCTGGCGATTTTATCAACTACATATCAAGAATGTGGAAGTGCAAGTGTATTTTTCTTTGGCAGGCATTCAGCTTGATGATGCAGCCTTTGACATTGTAGCTACCAAGGGTGGTACCCAGTGGGAAAGCAAAAAACCTTGGGACTTTGAGCAGCGCGAATGTCCTGAGTGCGCATGTGCATACGGCATGTGCGTAGCTGGGCATCCCATCTGTAAGGTGGGATCCACCCGAGCTTCACCAGACTGCGGCAATGTATGTGGCAGGATATAGTCTACCAGCTTAGCCTCAGACTCCTCAGTTTTCTTTTCTTAAATTAAAAAAAAAAAATGTGGATGGGTGTTTGTTTGCGTGTGTATGTCTACACCGCATGGTGCCCATGTGGGCCAGAAGAGGGTGTCGGATCTCCTGGGATTGGAGTTGCTGACCTCTGTGAACCACACTGTGGGTCCTGAGAATCCACTGTGGATCCTCCTGAAGAGCAGCCAGTGCTCTTACTGCTGAGCGTGTTTCAGCCCTAGCGTCTTCATTTTTCTTGAGGGATACAAACATTTGAGTTCTTCATGCTCTAATCTTTTGGCTTCCAATCCTGTTCATTCTCTCTCTCTCTCCCCCTCTTTTCTGTCCTCCTCTCCCTCCCGTTCCCCTTCTCCTCTCCCCTATTCCCCCCACCCTTTGTTAGTTTCAAACCCTGAGGCCATCTTGTGTGCTGTGGATGGGAGTTCCAACGAAGCCCTCACAGATGAGGGTCATCTCCAACTGCTCAGCTCTGGGAGTGAGAGGGTATAAGAAACTCAAAGCTATTTGGTTATAGGAAGTGAGCCCCTACTACCACGCTGTACAAATTCTCTATTGCAGGAGTAAGGGTCAACAACATGGAGTTTAACCTCCATGTTCAGACCACACTAACAAGCGCTTAGAGTGGGCGTGGCTATACTGTGAGAAAGCTTAGTCAAGTGTCCATCCCCCATTGTTCACCCCTCCCTGATGCATTTGGCTTGGGTAGGAGCTCCCTCTGGGGTTGGACTCTTTAAGTTTATATCCCACTAGACCTCACCTAACAAACCAGAACTGAATATGATTCTTTGAGGGTCTCTCGGATTCCCTTGAAATACTTCCCTTAGACTAAAGAAAATGTTACTTAGACATGTTAATGTCATTAGCAAATAAAGTTATATAATTCTTTGATGATGAGCAAACAAATACAACCTTCCGGGCCATTCCTGTTTCTAGCTGATTATGTATGACCATGATTCCCAATTATATCTCAATTAAAAAAAAAAAAGACAATTGGGGAGAAGAGAAAGCATTGAGGAGAGACAGATCTGCACTAAAATTGTACCAGTTCACCCTTAATTTAAGTCCTAAAAGGATGAAGATGATGGTATGTAGAGAAACGGTTGGGGGTTTCTGTGAAGTGGGTAGTCTGTGATGCTGTGCCTCAGATTCTTTGGGTTATAAATGTCCTTAGTTGGGCTCATGAGTTCAGTAAATCAATGCATGCTGAGCTCTAATGCGTATCTGAATAAAAGTTCTTTCTCTGAGAGAGACCAAACTCCTGGTGTAAAGTTCTTAATATTGGAGGCCAGATCAGCATCGGAGTTCTTGATTGCAATCCCTTCTCAAGTTTGCTCCATTTTCTACCTGTCCAGGTCAAAACTGGAGTCAGATTTATAGCCCTCTCATTTCTCTAGTCTCTCTCTCCAAACCATCAGAAGATTTGGTTGATACTGCCATCCACATATCCAGAATCCCAGCGAGTGTCAGCATATATCTCTGCTTTCCTGGCTGTACTTGCCAAGTAACCAGATGTCTTGTTGTAGTTAAACCTGGTTCTTCATCCCAGCCCCATGCTCCTAGAAATAAGACTCAGACTCAAAATATATTTATAAATACCTTGGCCATATAGCTAGGTTCTGTTCTGACTAGATCATAACTAACCCTATTATTTTAGCCTCCATTCTGCCACATGGCTGGTTACCTGTGCTCAGGTACCATGCATCCGTCTCGTCACCTCTTTTAGGTAACCCTCCTGCCTTCTCTTGCTCCGAATTTTTTTTCTTCACGGATGTTCCCACCTCTATTCCCTGCCTAAGCCATAGGCCATACACAGACTTTCTAATTGACAGGTGGATGCATTTATATACTACACAAGCAAGATATTCTCTCTACGACACGATTTCCAGCACTCCTGAAGTAAGAGGCAATATAGACCCTTCTCTTCCAGAAGATGCTTCTGTCAGGTTGTTTACCACAGTACTAACCCAGCAGATTTCTTGGAAATAAGTAGAATAAAGGTATATACTGTGGCAGCAATATGTCTTACTAGGTGATTTCTGGACTCATTCACTGGTGTAGATACAAATTCTCCTGGTGAAGAGCAGGGGAAAGGAGGTAGAGAGGAATGAAGAGAAGAAAGGAGAGGCAAAAATTACAGAGGGTATATAAACAGGTAACTTAATTCTTAACCATAGCAACAATAGAAAATATCAGAGCATGAGGTAAACTGGTAACTAATATTCTGTTAATATTAATGCTCACAACGTCTGTGCACAGAACTTTCCCACTGAGCCTGACAACCTGAGTTGCACAGGACCTACATGGTAGAAGGAGGGAACTGACCCCTGAATGCTGTTGTCTGATACACACATGCACTATGGCATGTGTGTGCCCAAGCACACGTATAGATGTGCACACTAAATAACATTATTTTTTTTTTTTTTTTTTTTTGGTTTTTTTCGAGACAGGGTTTCTCTGTGTAGCTCGGGCTGTCCTGGAACTCACTCTGTAGACCAGGCTGGCCTCGAACTCAGAAATCCACCTGCCTCTAACATATTTTTTTAAAAAAAAAAAAAAACATAGTGTTTTTATAGAC
This sequence comes from Mastomys natalensis, assembly GCA_021653895.1. Taxonomy (NCBI): domain Eukaryota; kingdom Metazoa; phylum Chordata; class Mammalia; order Rodentia; family Muridae; genus Mastomys; species Mastomys natalensis. The sequence goes on from JAJTUV010000825.1 coordinate 701,561, forward strand.
AATGATTAGTAGTAACATTTCATGACACCGCAGTGAGACTGGTAAGGACTATTGTATCTGTTTAGTATCTCAAGACTGGAGAGCTGAGGGTTGTAGAAGTGGAGAGCAGCCACAGCAGCCGTGCTTGAGAATGCCCAGCCCTTAGATAATACTATTTCTTCTATGCCTATGGGTGTGAGCCCTGTTCTTCGAGAACTTGGCTCATGACTTGCAGGCTCTGAGGCTGATGACATCTGAGGTAATCAATACAATGATCTATAGTGGACTGAGAGACTTCGAAGCCCAACAAGGGATTCACTGTCTTGTTTGTTTGTTTGTTTAAAAGAGGATTTTACAACAAATCACATCTTTCTGCCAGTCTTGTCCCGTCTTTCCATTTTGTTTGTCGGTTTGACTTGGTGCTTATTATTCTGGCCCCAATAAATCTGTTACCTTTCAACCTCACTCTGCAGTTGAGTGTTCCGGTGTCAGTTGTCACTGCCTCTGAATAACTGTATGACTCAAGACTTGGAGCATCCCCTGCCCCCAAACCCTGGTTTCCAGGTCCATCAAATGAGTACGGTGACTTAAGTCTCTGTTTCCTCCCAGCTATCCAAGGTGATTGGAGTTGGCATTCAGTGAGATCCTTGTAGAGGATTTCTTCAGGCAATCTTTAAGTTGGAGGCTAGTCATGTAAAGACTGGACCTCTAAGGCCTTTTGGTGTGGGTTAGCGGGTCTTTGCTTTGTTTATTTGTTTTTTGGATTTTTTTTTTTTAGAAACAGGCTCTCACATATCTCAGGTTGTCCTTGAACTTGATTGATATACATATACACATAGACATACACATATATCACATACACCACATACATCACATACATCACATACATCTCATACATCGCATATATCCACATATATCACATACATTAATCACATACATACACATACATTAATCACATACATACACATACATACACATACATACACATATATATCACATACATCACATACATCACATACACATACATCACATACATCACATATATCCACATATATCACATACATCAATCACATACATCAATCACATACATACACATACATCACATACATCACATTCACTTACATCACATCCACATACATCACATACATATACGTCTAAGGATGAAACTTTTGACTCTTTTCACTTCTCCCAAGCGTGGGAGTTAGAGGTGTGCACCACCATCTCTGATACTTGTAGGACCCCACTTGTCTTAGGCGAGCACTATATGAACTGAGTTACGTCCCCACCCGCGAGCTTTGATTTGTTTGCCTTGAGAGGAGACAAAGCTGTCTCCCGGTTGTCTTGCTGGGGATTTGTGAGAACAGTGTGCTTTTGTGCGGGCGAGCAACGGCTCGGCCCTCTTATGCTTCACCCATTGCTATCTCCCCTTCCTTGGGAGCCTGGTGTGTCTCCTGGGGAGTGTCATTTCACCTCTTAATCACTTTGTGTGTAATCTCATTAGAGATAATCCCATTCCTGAAGTGTCAGTGTCTCCCCGGCCACAAAGGCATGGATCCCAGTCACTGGCTTCGGAAATCCAATCCAGTCTGAGCTATGACTGTGCGGCAGTCAGAGCCGAGTTCTTCCTGACTCTTGAAAGAGATGGAGAAGGGATTCTTTCAACCTGTCATCCTCGATCTCCATCGGTCTCAACTTCAGAAAGTAAAAACATTACCTCTTCTTTGATTGGGTTTCTCAGTTTCAATGAAGTAAACATTTGTTGTTGTTGTGGTGGTGGTCCGTGTACAAAACAAATTGAAAATGACTTTAATGAGTTAGTCTGGTTGCCCTTTTTGATTTGTGTGTGTGTGTGTGTAGGGGGGGTCAAAGTCCTTATAACATGGGAGCAAAAGATCTATAAACAAACCCAGGGCCTCACGGTGGCTGCTGTCTCCCAGTCCCAGGATGCTAGGGACCCAGTTCATCTTAAGCCACCTCACTTAATGGCTGAAGGTTGTTTTGAGGAATTCTAGGGAGGGACTGCTTGTAAAACACAAATGTCAGCATCGGTAAGTTTCTGCAGAAATAATAACCCACATATGTGGTTCCCCATTTCCCATACTGTGCACCATGTTAACGTGGGAAACAACTCCTATGGAAACCCCATCTCTTTCTGCCATTCCCCTCCCCCATATGCAACAAATTCAAACCTTCATATTCTTAAAGTGGTGGTAGTGCTGTGTTGTTGGGGGTAGGGAGGAGGGAGGCTGAGGGGGTGGAGAACAGCAGTCTTCCTCATTTGATGGTTTGAAAAAAGAAAAGATGTTGGTACCACTCACTGACTGGCTAATGAATAATCAGATTTCACAGCGTGAGCGCTGGGGTGGTAATTTGGTTGCACGCCATGCTCCAAGCCCATGGAATAGTGCTTCATTAATGTGAAGACCTGTATAATCAAACAATTAGCAGTCTCTCTGCAACGAAAGCAGCTTTTCATCAGCATATATACTTCATCGAAAGATGAGTCCCAAATCAGTGGATCTGACAGCAACTAGACTCACACGAAGGCACGACAACCGTAGCATGGACAGGCACACCATCGTTTTGTCCATTGTTATCTTCAGCTAAGGATCCAGCAGCAACTCATGCTTTGGCATCCCTGAACAGCGTTGAATGTGTAGGAAATGCGAATGGGCTGCGCCTCTTCTGGTTTTATTTATATGAACTTCCATTTTGTAGCATCCGCTGTTTGCATTTTATGCTCTTCGGGTTAAGAAGCTGGAAAGACACTGAATCATCTCTGGGCAGATCTTTGACCCTGCTTTCATTTTGCTCATTTGCATCAGTGACTCCTGTCATCTTTGCTCTAATAGAGCTGATTAGCCTCTCCGGAGACTTCCTCTCAGTAGCTGTGGAGAGAGGGTGCTGTTTTATGGCAAGAGCTTCCATTTGCCTTCTTGACTCATGCACATCAAATGAATGCCCAACAGACTGCTCATAGGACCAGGAGGAAGAAACGCTGGGTTCCTGGAGCCCCACGGTTCTGAGTCTCTTTCTACCCCTTAAACAAGCTCTAGATATATTGAGTTGCTTTCTACACGGTGCTCAGTGCTCAGGGGCGATGTGTACCAGCTCTGCACGTCTTTTTGTGAGGATGCAAATGATTAGTGAAGATAAGACTGGTGATTCGTTTGTATAATCCCAATCAGAGCCATCAAACCTTCTGCGCAAGGCCCCAGGTAGCATCTGTGTGGATCAAGAGGAGAATTAAACTCTTTGTAGGCACTCACACAATGATATTTGAAGAACATTTCTTGGCTTGTGGACTTTCCTGAAACCTGCCATGGGCTGAGGCTGGCCGGAAATCCATAGTTTGCTAAGTCATGGTCTAAATCTCAAGCTTTAAAAACCTCTCCATGACTGAACAAGTAGCAGCCTCTGTGTACCATCACTTCATGTGTGGCTGCTATTGGGTGGGGATAGCAAAAGCATAACAAATGCCACATATTTGTGCAATAGCAATGACAATGAAAAATGTGGCAAATGTGACAAGAGCTAAACCATGCACAATCATGCTATCCTTAGTGTCTTTTTGTTGAGTAAGGACCATGCTCAATCTATGTAGGTGGCTTGTGGATGAAACCCAGTTCAGTTGGTAGAGTACTGTCTTGAGAGGACAGGACTTGGAAGCTGCTCTTCGACTGTATTGAATGGTCTAATACATTCTCATGGATCCAAGTTGGGTCTTAACTAAGTCAGCCCTCAAAAGAGCTGTATAGACTATCAAAATGCATAGCAGAAGGAAAGACAATTCAAGCCTACCAGGGAAAACACATGCCCTTCAGAACTGGAACCTCAGGTCAGATTCTAGACTCTGGTATTGAAATCATCATTTATGGACAGAATTACCAGCAGGATGGATGAAGTATCATAAGGACATGTCATGTTCTACCACACTCATTGACAGGTTACCCATTCGGTAAGTCAGGAGGGGATGGCATAGGACTTGGGACTTCTGTGCCCAGCAAGCTGTGTGCTGAGGACTCTCATGAGTGTTTTGTTGACAAGGCCAGGCGACACATGTTGGGAGCTAATGAAGATGAATCTTCAGTAGATGACCAGCCTGTAACACTTGCTTCCTAGTGTTTTGATATGGCTATGGACAGAGACTTTTATGGACTATCTGCTTAAGTTCTGATGTGTCTTAATCTTGGGTTGGTGTGTTGGGTGGGGAGGGGTTGGCTCAGTGCTGTGATGTTGATAAGTGGCATGTACCTTTAAGAGATAGGGTCTAGTGTGAGGTCTTTAGGTTACAAGGGCCATTGTCCTTGGAGAGGATTAAGGATGTTCTCTTAAAGCACTTAGCTAGTTCTTTTGTAAAGATTGCTGTTCAAATCTGGCTTGCTGTTGAGGTTTGATTTCTTCTGTCCACATGTGCTGTAGTTGTTGTCATGTCACTGTCCTTTGTCATAAGGTCCCTATTAGAGCTGAGCTGATGGCAGTCCATCTCCTCAAACTTGCAGAACTGTACTCTAGATAAAATCACTTTTCTAGAGTTAGTCAGCTTGCCAAAGGTGTTACACAAGGCAAGGGTGGACTGACACACTACCCACAGGCTATTGTTCTCTACCCAATACCATTTTTCACTAACACGTATGTGTATGTATGATGTGTACGTGTGTGGTATATGTGCACATGTGTTGGTGGAGTGTATGTGCCTGTAAAATTAAGTATTTTTAATGTAAGCACAACAGTGAGTTAAGCCCGTGGCTGTATCTCTTTACTTCTGCTAGTTCCCAATAACCACACAGAAAAACCAAGATTTATTTCAAGCTGCACATCACTAGCTGGCAATCTTGAATTATATTAGTCCCTGTGCTAATTTGGCTACCTCCCAGCTCTGATCCCAACTGATGCTGCAGTTCAATATTGTTCAAAGTCTCTCTGCTTTAGATGTTTCTTCCCATGGTATCTTCTCGGACGCTCTCCTTGTGGCTCATCTGAAACTCCTCACGGCAGATCTGAATCTCTCTCTCTCTCTCTCTCTGTCTCTCTCTCTCTCTCTTTCTTTCTCCCCCTCTTTTTTCCCTGGTGGGTGGATATCTCACCCTATTCTCTCTTCTGCCCCACCATTGGGCAATCAGCATTTATTGACGAGGCAGAGAATAAATGGTAAGAATTGTTGACACAAACTTGAGACAGGAGATTCTTGATAAAAGCATGACAATGCCATGTCCGGATTGAAACAAGATATGAGGGAAGAGATATCAGCATTCGAATAACACAAGGATAACCTTTACAGAGTATACAAAAACAATATATACAATGTGCCCGTGCACGTTCTTGGAGGACAGAAGAAGGCATCTTGCATCTCACTTTATTTGCATCTCTGCCTTATTCCCTTGATACAGGATCTCTTACTGAACCTGGAGCTAGGCTGGTAGCCAGCAAGCCCCAGTCATCCTCCTGCCTCCAGTCTCCACATTTCTGGCGTTATAGGCATGTCCAGCCTTTTATATGGGTGCTATGATCAAAACTCGGTTCCTCATCCTTGTGCAGCAAGTACTCTTACACACTGAGTCGTCTCTCTAGCCTTGTTTCACACTGTTGTTAAAGATTAGCATAAGAACACAGAAGATATTCTTGTCAAGTCTGCAGATGGTAGTAAACCTGGACTGCTCACAAATCCAGAGGGCAGCAGAGTTGAGGGATGAGTAAAATTCTTAAAACTTACACTACAAACAAAATACAATTTAACTGGGCCAAACACACAATTTGTTGCTTGAATTAAACAACAGCAGCTCATTATACAAATCACGATGAAGAAGCCCTTTCTTATTAAACAGAAATAAAAATTTGATCTCACTTTCAGTATCTTCAGCAAGTCCACAGGATAGTTAGGCCATGGTTGTGTTCTCAGGACTTAGTTACCCAGATGAGTCCGGGCAGTATGCTGATCTTACTGCATCCCACTCCAGGTGTACTGAGATGCTCTGCTGGTAAGGAATAGATACAAGGATGTTTGATATGAGATGGTTGCAGAGTCAGGGGCACATGGGCTACTCATGTTCCTATGAGGAGTGACGGCTATGGAGGAAGTCAGCCCTCCTTTCTCAGACCTGGACTCCCAGACCCATTCTGAATTTCCAAGTGATACCAGGGAGTCTTCATTTCTAAGCACTTCTCCAGGTGACTCTGATGAAGAGCCAGATTTGGAAGGTCAGATAATCAGTAAAAGAAAAAAAAAAAAAAAAAAACCTTCCTCTGGTGTTACGATGACAATCAGCTAATGACCTAAACCTCAGTGACAACCTCTTTACCTGGCTACTGGCTTGCAATCTTGATACCAGACTTACTATGTGGTTTCCTTGATTAGGGACAAAGGAGTCTTGCTGGCTCCCTGGGGACCTAAAGAGATGTGTATGTAGGGACAGTTTAAAGTTATCTCCTCCCACAGGCTGTAGAACAAGGTGTGCCACAAGGGGATTGCCCATAGAGAGACACAGTCACTGGCAGCCTTGTTTTTTTTTTTTTTTTTTTTTTTCCATTTGTAGGTTCTGCATGTGTAAGATCATAATCCACATGTATTTAAACCAACATCTTTAGACATAAGCTTCTTAATGCTCAGCACACTTAAAATCTTGGACTTCCTCCTTTCACTCACACCTCACACCTAGGTGTTTTCAATTCCTGATGATTCTTACTCTATCATTCACCCTGTTTTCATGACTTTAACTCTGATAGAAGTCTAATGTCAGCCTCCAGTTTCCCAATTCTCCCGTTCTCCCTTCTCAAGTGTATTAGTTATGTCTTGTTACATTGACACAACACCTAACGGAAGCAATGTTGAGTGGAGAGAGGTTTACTTCTGCTTCAGATCCAGGGAGGAGAGTCTATCACAGTGGGAGAGGTATAGTGGAGTTAATGGCAGTGAAAGTCAGCTTGTGGAGTATCTCACTTCATGGATAACCAGGAAAATAACCAGGAAAGCAGAGAGATCAAGATGGAACCATAGTGGATATCACTCTCAAGGCCTATGAGCAGGACCCAGCCCTGCTAGGTAGGCTACAATCCCTAAGGTTCCACAACCTCACCGACACAGCGCCACCTACTGGGAACCAAGTGTTAGAGTACATAAGCCTGTGGGGGACATTTAACATTCAAACTGTCAAACCAAGAGTGCCCAACTCATCAACTGAAAGTGTGGCTCTAGTGTATTCTACTACAAGAGAATGGTAAGATGAAGTCCAGTGCTCAAACCTACATAAAAGATGTCCTAGTAACACATTCATGCTGTTGTCCATTCACTTACTAGGAATGATTTGTGACGTGTCTACTTTTTGCAAGGCACCAGGACAACATAGAAGAGCAAGCAACTCAGCATGCTGACTCTGCGCCCTGTCTTCAGTCATTTCCTCCTGCTAATGACTCTTTCTCCTACCCATCTTTACAGCTAAGATGCCACCCAGGCACAATGCCTTCAGTCCCAACTCGACTCTTCCCTGATTCCACTAATGAGAAATGGTCTACTCTCTTTGAATCCTGACAATGCAATATTAATAGAAACTCTCAACTAGTTTTTAATAGTTGAGATATTGACACATTGATTTTCTGTTTGTCTATCATCATCATTTAAGGTAGGAGCTAGCTAGCCCCTATTTTTCTGCAAAAGATGTGTTTGAAAAATACGGCTTGATTCAGGTAGGTGGCAAAGGCATTTGTGATTTATGGCACGCATGACCATAAAATAAGTATGTGCCAGAGTTTTCAACGACAAAGATCTGCACACTTGGTGGGGCCAAGTCATTACTAAGGGGTGTCAGTCCTTCTCATGCTGAATGCAATAAACCCTGAAATGTTGCAGATAATCACATTCTAGAAGAGTTGGACCTGGAGGCCTGGTTGGCTTCTGCTTCCTGCGCCTGGAGGCTGAGTTCCATGTGGGTCACATGTACAATGTTTCCTAGGCTTCTTTCATCCTAGTCACTGTTTCTCCTCATATCATTTGTCCAGCACCCTCGGGTGTTTCTCCTCTGCCCCTAGGAGGTCTAGTGACTTCACAACCAGATGGCTTCCCCATGCACACCAGGAAGAGAAGGGTGAATGGCTTGCGGTCGTTTTCTGTGGCAGCCTGGTTGGTCTGTTCCCTTTTCTTCCCAACAGGCTCTTACCTTCTCTCTAAGAAACAAGAATGGAAGAATGGTGGCCTGCATTATAAACTATGCTATATCTGTCTGTCAAAGACAAGTGCCATGATAAGTCGGTGGAGACTATACCATTGGGCAGTGAGTGCTCTTTCACTGGCTTATATAGAAGGACTACTTTAACATTCACAGGCAGTTACTGACTCTTTAAAAAAAAAGAGTCTCAAACAGGAAGCAGCAGAGTAAAGACAAACTGGCTAGACTGTGTGTGTACATGTGTGTGTATGTTTCAGTAAATTAGCAATGGCTCAAAAATCTTCTTCAATAGTATCCTTAAAGGGGAAGAACCCTGGACAAGGACAGCTCTCAAGATAACCTTGTGAGCATTATTAGTAATATTCAACCCAGCCTTCCATGGTTAACATAGAGAGGGATACACTGTGGCAGGGGCTGGAGAAAAGTAGTAAACACATTGAATATGGAGAGAAAAGGGTACAGCTACTCCTTCCACCTCCCCCTTCTTCTCCTCTTTTTATTTTGTTGAGCACTGGGATTGAACCCAAGGCCTTATGCATACTATATAAGGTACCTACCACTGCGCCATGCCTACAATTCCCCGGTTCCTCTTTTCTCTGTATGTGTGCACACCTGTGTGTGGGTCAAAGGACAACCTAGGTGTCCATTCTCACCTTCCACATGTGGTACCTGTGTATGCTGTGCTGGCTGAGTCTTCAGCTCTTGTCATCCTCCCAGCTTGCCATGGGTGTGCCAGAATTGTAGTCATCACACCCAGCTTTCGGTGGCTTCTGGGAACTGGAACTCAGATCCTTGAGTTCGCCTAGCAAGGGCTTTAACCCCAAACCCCAGTCCCTGTACCCTAAGCTCACCTTCTGAGATTCATACACAAAATTTAAGTTTGAGTGATTGCTAGAAGCAGCTGTGAATATTTAAAGTTATTCTTTTAAATAACCCTCATCCAGAAACCATCATGAGAAAATGTAAAGATGGGGAAATCTAAGCACCTATTTAACATCTACCTGACAAGCTTAACCCAAACCAGTCCTCTACAAACTACGTGTTTTTCTGTCGACACAATTAGGCACCTAAAGCTACATCATACAAATATAACTGGGTGTCTCACTGGAGGAGACATGATTATTCGCTTATGATTGATAAATATTAAAACCAAAAATAAAATTAAAGCTATCCCTTTCTCGTAAAGCTCAGCACCAGCCCCCATGCACCCTGAAAATGAGCAGTGGTCCATTTCTTTATTTGCCTAAGGTTTTATAGCTAAAAGATTTCTTTTTGGTCTTTTCTCTTTTTTCAAAAATAACCCCCAAACTTAGATTTAACAAATCATTGCTGTGAGCTAACCCACATTCGAATCAAGAAAATGCGTTTGGTATTATCCTTCTCTGTTCACATATATTTGAAGTAAATTACATCAAATTGTATTTGAAATACCAAACTGGCATTAATGGGAGGTTTTTTTTTTTTTTTTTTTGCTCCAGGCACCATTTTAAAATAGATGAGCATAAAAATGCAGACGGCACCATTAAGTTTATATGAAACTAGCGAGAATAAAAATCACCATGTAAGTTCTAATAAGATGTGTTTTTCATTCCAGTTTAATAACCCAAGACTATATTCATCTTGCGGTATAATAAATACACAGAGAGGAATGGATTCTTTTGTTGGCTTAACATGTTGAAGTTCCCTCCCCCCACCCCAACCCCCCCAAGAAGATAGAGTTTTCTGGGAAGCTGGGTAAAGAAAATTCCTTAATATGGCAGTGCGGAGTATTATTATCATAAATAATTGATGCGCACAGCAGAAGAAAGCCGAGCTTCATTAATAATTCTTAGTTTTAGTTGGCATGAGCTAGAGGTGCTGTGTCTTCTTTCATCCGATCCATGTCAATTTCCTTGATTTTAATTTAATAGATGTTAAAAAATTTAAAGGCGTGGTACATTATACAGTAGGTTTTTGTTTTTGACTAAATAACTTCCTACTGACGATCTTACCTGTGGAGATAATTTTGGAAATGGAAAGAAGGAAGGAAGGAGGGGAAGGAGGGAGGGAGGGAGGGAGGAAGGAAAGGAAGGAAGAAAGGAGGGAAGGAAGGGAGAGAGGAGGGAAGGGAGGGAGGGAGGGAAGGGAGGGGGGAAGGGAAGAAGGAAAGAAGGAAGGAAGAAAAGGGAGGGAGGAAGGAAGCAAGGAGGGAAGGGAGGGAGGAAGGAAGGGAGGAAGGGAAGAATGAAGAAAAGAAAAAGAGGGAGGGAGGGGCAGAGGGGGAGGGAGAGAAGGAGTGGGGAAGGAGAGAGGGTGGAAAAGCTGTGACAAGTCAAGGAGAGTGGGTTCCAATGTCAGCATCTTCTTCCTTCCATCATCTCTGGGACCAGGTATGATGTTCCTTTGATTAAAACCCCCAAGATATTAAGATGTTTTACAGTGGACTTGAGCTTATTAACATCACCTGCTTTCAACTCAAGATACCTTCTAGATGGTGAGAACAGGCATTCTTTCTGATACAAGCTTGCAATTCCATCCTTTGTCCAAACTCACACATCTTGGTAACAGGCATTCGTGCTGTGTTAGTTCAGCCTCTGAGCCTCAACGCAGCTAAGTGTTTCTAGCAGAGGAGAAAAGAACCAGAGTCTGCTGCTGAGGTGGGAAGGCTGCCCTCTCCACGCAAGCCAAGAGCAAGGAACAGCAAGCGAAGGCAAGGAACAGTCATGCTCCTTCAACATAGAGGATTAGGCTGTGAGTGGAACAGCTGTGGGCCAGTCATTCAACAAGGTTTGAGGGACTGGGAGTGAGGGAATGAAACAAACAAACAAAGCAATTGCAACAATCTAAGGAAAAAAGAATTCTGCCTCTAAGTTGAAAACTATTTGAATTTCCAGTCTACAAATTATCGTATCTTTTCCCACTGCATACTATCACTGAGATTCTTGTTTACACTCACAGAGCCTCTAATTCAGCTTACGTTCACCTGTAGGTATTGGGGCACTTTCCATGAGGTTCAGCTAAGATGACAATTGGGATCCAAGCAACACCGACAGGACCATCTGAGATGCTGCTGGGGTTCAGGGGAATCCAGGGGCTGTGCAGTGGTGGTCCTAGAACTCACTACCATTGTGAGGTGAAAGTGCCTCATTCAGATTCCCACAGCCTCATCTGAGACCTAGCAGCCTCTGAGCTTGTACCCCAGCAAGGTCCTCTTGTCAGTGGGGGTGGGGGTGGGGGTGGGTTGGGGTGGGGTGGGGTGGAGGTAGATTTTACACTTCCTGAGTCATTTCTCCGATGTCATGACTACTGACTAATTAGTGTAATGCCTTGCATTTATGGAGTAGCTGCTGTGGATTGCCTAACACGTGTCTACCTCATAGCAGACTTAGGAGGAACAAGCTAGCTTACTAAAAATAACATTTCTTTACTCATAAAATGTAAAAGAAATTAGTTGTTTATGATGTTTAGTAGCTTTCTAGTTATACCCTGTTCTGGCTTCCCTTCCTATTACTCTGACAAACATCACAGTTCTGGGATGCTTATCACTGCAGGGTTGTCAAGGCAGCAGGGCTTGAGACAGCTGGTCACATCATATCCACAGTCAAGGGCAGAGAGCGGTAGATCAATGTGTGCGTGTTTGTGCCTCACCGCTGTCTCTACTCATGAACAGTCCAGATCCCCTTCCTAGGGAATGGTGCAGCCAACAGTGGGCAGGATTTCCCACATCAGCTAACATAAAAAATAATCCTAACCTGGATGAGCCCTCTTGGGACTCCCTGCCCAGGTGATTCTGGATGACGGCAAATTGGCAATTAAGCCAACTGTCACACATAACTAAGACTTGTGAAAATCAGAATAGAAGCCAGATTCATTTGGAGATATGAACCTATGTCTCTGTAGCATACACACACACACACACACACACACACACAACCCTGGAACATAAACACACACAAACTAAATGCATGTAAAAAATGGAATTCAAAGAGAAGTTAATCTGGTGTCAGAAATTCGTCTCATACTAGATGTGATCTAACCCTCGGCCCTGTCGCCTCTCCTGCCTCAGGAGTTGACCTGAAGTGCCAGGGCCATCCTTAATCAGAGCCGGAGAGCAGTGTGCCTCTATTGCCTCACAACAGGATGGGGAGACCCTTGCAGAGAGCCAGTGACTGCTTAGGATCAGCCTCAGAGTTCCTCTTTAACCTTGCCGACTCTGAGTCCAACCAGTGTTCCCGCCATCTTTGCAGATGTTCCTGGAGTGGGCATGCTCCATCTTCTTTCTGCCCTCAGCTGTCCACCTTATCTAGTTTTTCTGACATTCTCTGCCACTTCTTCTGCCACTTCTTCAGGGGTTGGGGTGGGGCTGTTTGAAACCTGGATTCCTGTGTGGGCTGTCCATCCCTGGACAGTAAGAGTAGCCCCTCCCATTCTGTTCAGTGCTTGGAACACAGTTGACCCCAGTAGGATATGTTTATATGGCTAGATCAACGTGCTGTGACAGATATTTAGTCCCTTTGGGACAGCTGGTACTATGCTTCTTTCTTCACCTTACCAACCTGGTGCCATTATTGCTTGGACCCATGAGTAGTACCAATTAGAAACCCACTGGCACTTGCCCTGTCTGAGCTTGACCTGGCCAGTGTGGTCCTCCCCATGGGGAAGGTCACCGCTTGTGTGGTGCCATGGCTGAGCACCTGTTTTACACAGTCCTTTCTGCAGGTGTCCCTTCCAAGGGCATCCTATCTCCCCACCTCTCTTGTTCAGTACCACAGAGAGTTACATGACCTCGCTTGAGTAACAGCTTAGCATTTCCATGGCAAAGATTCCAATGAGACAAACACACCTGTGTTTTAATTGTATGTTTGCAAGGATAAAAAGCTTTTGTTTAACACTCCAGGGTCAATAATTGGCAAAGAAGAAAAATGATATAGGAGGTGAGAGTTGCCAGCCGTGTAGTCTCAGTATCCACGCTGAAAAACAAATAGTTCCAGCTGGGGCCCTGGCTGCTCCCGCCTCCTCGAGCCCAGCCGTGGTCTTTGCATTGCAAGGTATTTGATTACTCACTGGAAACTTTTGGCCGGAAGTCAAGAGGTTGTCCTGAGAAGGTGCGTTTGTACCACATGCGACACATAGGAGTCGTGAAGAAAGGTCTATTCCAAAACATTGAAGCCAAAGCAGGGAGAAAAAATGCAAGAGAGGCATTGCGACAGGAGTTTATTTATTTAAATGCAGCCTAGCATGGTTGCTGGATGGTATCTACCATGCATGCATATGATCAAAATATATCGTATAAAATCCTCAAAGAATAATTTAAAACATTTTTTTCTTAAATCCTTACCTACAAGCATTTGTTTAATGGTCTATGTGAGGGACAGAATACTGAAGCCATCAGAGTTCATGTCATCTGCTTCTTTCTTTCTTTTTAGTATGGTCTCTTGTGGCTCAGGCTGGCTTTGAACTTGCTATATAGCTGAGGAGATTGTGAACCAATCCTCCTGCCTTGCCCTCCTTGGTGCTGGGATTATTCTTGTGTACCTGCAGTCCATCTTATGTAGTACTGGAGATCTGCCGCAGGACCTTGCGCATGCTAAGTAAGCACTTGGCTAACTGAGCTACATTCCATGCCCAGAGTTTAAACTTTGACTATCCCTCTTACTGACAGTATAATCCTGGACAATTCACCCAGTCCCTCTGCTCTCCTTACCTCAGCTACCACATAGAGTCACTTTGGAGGATATGGTAGGAATTAAAAATAAGCACACAAAAATTACTTCATGGTACTTGGCATATACATCAGGTATTATCACCAGTTTATACTTTAAAGTAATAAAATGTAGCACAATTTTCATTTAACATCATTTGATCTTTCTTGAGTGAAGGTTCAAACCCATGATAATACTGTGGGCCCAGCACTGCCAATCTGATAGGTAGGGCATAATCAGTTTAAGCTGGACATCACTGTCTAGGTGAATCAGGCCAGTATATTAACGTTTTCTCTGGTGGTCACATGACCATCCCTAATGAAACCATATCACAACGTCAATAGGTTAATTTATAACAAGTCCTAATTTCTGCCACAGTGAAAGCCAGGTTTGTATTGCTCGATCAATATATTCCCTTCTTTTATCAGGAAACCAAGTTAGGATTCCAGGGCTGGACTTTCGAACCCAGGGAATTGGGTCATCTCTGGGGTATTTCTAAGGAGTGCTGGTGGCTCCCAGAACTGTCTGCAGGCATCAGGATAATAATGTCACAATTTCAGCATACCCGTGAGCTTTCTTGCTCTAGAAAATGAGCAGTGAGGATTGCCCTCCTCCTCTGTGATTCCTGGTTTTCATTTATATCCATGTCCTTAGGTCCCTTTGGCATGAAAAATATCCCCTCAGATGCTAAACCACAGGACTGTCCCTTGAAACAGGACCTTGCGAGCGTGTGCTGACTAAGTTTACACTAATACCGTCAGTGGGGATGCCTCAATTGCCGGGATCAACACGCCCCAGAATCATGCAGCAAGGAGAATCCTCTTTGCTTCAAAAGGTGTCACTTTTGACATTTCCTGTCGGGGATAATTGTCTTGGTTGCCACCTGACCTTTCCGCTCACAGACCATTGTCACGTGTCTGTCATCATTCCAGATACCGACTATTTTTTTTTTTTCCTGGTAAAATCAGAAATGCTGTGTACCAGATTATTTCATTCAATAAAATTTCAGACGGAGCAAGTTGACTCTATTTTTTAAAGTAGTCGATAAAATAAAATCTCTTAAGCTGGACCAGAAAAGGACTTAACGGAGATGCAGACACAGGCAGACGGGAAAGAGACAACATGCTAGTGGTTTGGTTTTCTCCTTTTCTGGTGTTTTTGAGACAGGATCTCACGTATTCCAGGCTGCCTTTGTCCTTGCTGTATAGCTGAGGATGGCCTTGAACTCCTGAATTTCTGCTCCCCCCCCCCACCTCCCCCAAGTGCTGGGATGTACGGATACCACAACCAGCACGGAGATTATTCTTCAAATAACTTGGGGCCTGTTGGCCGTCTCATTTGCCTCTATTCTATCCAACAATGGGACATCATAAGCCCCATCTCCCCTACTTCCAAAAAAGAAAAAAGCCTTACTCCAGAAAATTTGCTCCGGAAAGGATGTAGCTAAAACAGGGTTTCAACAGAAGCTATGTCCTAAAGTGTTTCGTTTTTTTGATTAAAACATATCACACTTGAGAAATGATTGAACAACTGGTTGGAAGTCACAGAAATATTAACTCTAATGAGCTCATTTAAATAGAAGCAGACGTGCCGCCCCGCTGGTTGTCAAAAGTTTTCAAAGACGGTTTCTCTCCAGTAAGCAGGGTCCTGCAGACGGTGTCCATCTGTCTTCTCGAGAGAGCATTTGACGTACTCAGGAGGAAGCGCGGCTGCGGAAGCACCATTTGGAGGTATTGATCTCTTGATTGCTTGGCTGTCTCAGTGGGAAACCAGAGTAGCAATGGGCTCAGGCAGGATTCACCAGTGCCAAGAACATTTGTTTTTTTAAAATTGGATTCATAGGTGGCTGCAATGAAAAATACTTAATAAAGATGCCCTCTCTGAATGCCAGAATAGACTTCCATAGCTCCCCAAGGCCTACTTGGTCTTCCAGTTTCCCAAGATCTTGGCCTTGGTCTCCAAAGAGGTTCTCTAAGACATAGGGTCTATACACTTGCTTCAGCACTTACTCTTGATGAGTTAGAGCATGCACCACGATGCTCAGTAAGATAAGTCATCCACACCGTCATACCGCACTTTCCTTAATGTAGAATTCCAGGGGAGAATGATGCCTGGGTTTCACGCTTATCCCTTCCCAGTTTAAAGTTCAGGAAGTTAAATCATTTCATGAGATCTTTGAACGTCATTCCTCCTGTTTTGGGGGTGGGTGGGGGTAGGTATGGGGGTGGAAAGAAAGAAGAATCCCTTAATTATAAAAGTCAGATTTTGCAAATTAAAATATAAAGGGGTTGGTTTTGAGTGCTAAAAACACAAGCTTAGTGTGTTCTGCTTTTGGGTCTTGGGTCCTCTTGGCTTCCATATGGAGGCTAGTAAGCTGAGACCCTTGTCAGTGTTAGCTGACTGACTAAATCCATGAAAGACCAACTTCTGCGCCACGTTCCAAATAGCAAGTTCAGGGGAGGTTCACAGAACTGTGGCTATCTGAGATAGTGTCTAATATCTAATGGAGACAGCTGACAGGAAAGTCTAAACTGTGCATGGATATACTCACACACAGAAGAGATTGTGAGGTGATATGCAATATAAGATCTTCCAAAATGTTTCATTTATGTGAAAATGAATTTGGCCTCAGGGTAAAGCAGTTAGAGCCACTGTGGTGAGCTTTGCTCCTCTTCATAGTTTCCATCTTTGTTTTGACTAGAGGTGCATATGAAAGGAAAATTAAGCAAGGCAATAAAGTTTTGATTTATGGAGCATTTTTGGTTATTGTTTATGGCCTATGTTATCACTATATAGTCTGGCTAGCCTGGAGCTTTCTGTCTTCCTAGCTCAGCTTTCTGAGTGCTGGGATTATAGGCTTGCACTCTCACACCTGAGCTAACACCTGGGATTACAGGTGTTTACCCTCACACCTGGGATTACAAATTTATATCTTCACACCTGGGATTTCAGGCATCCACCCTCATGCTTGGGATTACAAGTGTGCACCCTCACACTGGAACTATAGGCATGTGCCCTCCTCCTACATGTGGGTACCCTTACACCTGGAATTGTAGCCATGTACCCTCATGCATGAGACTACAGGCATGGATCCTCACATTTGGGATTGCGGGTGTCCATCCTCACCATGGCACCTTTGAGGAGCATGAAGAAGAAACATTCTTCAGAACATGGACGTCCACATTCACCTAGTAGCCATCTACATTGGTGAGAAATCCTAGGGCTTGGCTTTTTAGCTGCTTTTCTGCCTTTTGTGACCTCTCTCCCTTTAGGAAAGCTTCTTCCTACAGGGCAAGTCACACATGCTTTTTCTAGGTCAGTTGAGAGGTCGTATAAGAATAAAAGTGTCATCCACCACAAACACCCCTGATCCCCAGCTCACAGACACCAGAGGCCCCGGGCAAGCTTTCTTCTTGTCTTGTCAGGACTCTGTTAACCTCCTTCACAGACTTACATAGCTAGCTCTCCCAAGTCACATGATAAACTAGCAGGGGGTGTGGGGGTGGGGAAAGACCTTTATTTAAAAAGAGCCCTAGCTGAAAATTCCTTGTTAAGCAAAGCAAGGATACTTTCCCAAGTTTAACAGTTGGTATGAAGGAAAAGAAAAATTAGGAGATATGGACAAATGGAACCATTCTATGCTGTGCGTGGGACGTAAGGTAGTCCGATGTCTATGGGAATCAGTGTGGAGGTGCTTCCAATACCAGAATGAGGTCTACTATATGACCAGCTAAAAGTATGAAGACTCCGGGGTGTTTACCTGAAGGACTCCAAATCAACATGCCAGAGAGGTACTTATACATCAACAGACTTATGTGATCAGCAACCGGGGCACGGATAAGGACAGCTTAGTATATACACAGTAGAATTATGTTTCAATAAGGGAAACATAAGGTTGTGTCATTTTTACAAAAATGGATGCACCTGGAATTAATTTCATTAAATGAATGAGGGCAGATTCAGAACGATATCTGTTTTCCTCTCAATCGTGGTTCCTAAGTTCTATACAGTCACATAAAATCCTGAATAAGTAGCAAATGAAATAAAAATCAAATTGTCTAGAGGGACAAAGACGACTGATCAGGGGGGTTATGTTCAATAGATATATACCTGCAGGGGGAAACATCAGGTTGGTTAATGAAAGCATTAAGAAAAAGATATTTATATTGCTTTTGAAAATCATCCTTGCATTTTAAATTGTTATATAATTTTATTCTTTATATAAATCTTTATTATAATTTCTTTTTTTTTTTTTTAAAAAAAAGGAATGTTGAGCATCTGAGTATTTTACGTTTTAGTTATGACGGGTGCACTGTCTATATTTGCTCGGCATATGGCTGTCTTTGTAACAAGGGTGAGATGGATCTCAGCACCATGAGGACGCAATGATGCTGAGGAGGCTGCGGGGGGGGGGGGGCAGTCCTGAGGCAGAGCTGTGCAACCGCCTTCAATCTTTCCTGGTTTTTTTTTTTTTTTTTTTTTTTTAATATTAAAGGATCTGGAGAGAAACAGGACAGAACACAGTGTTCTGGGAGAGCAGCAATCAAATGCCTAAAGCTAATGTTTACTTTTTGGGCTGTTTTATGAAGGCATTGCCTGGAGATGAGAGAGAGGACCTAATAACAGCCTTTCAGCTGCAGAAATAGAAACGCGGAGCAGACATGATAATCAAATTTGGTTTGGATGGTCAAAATCTGTGTGATCTTCCAGCTGTATTTTCTAAACCACACGCTTGACTTTCATACACGGCCTACGTTTTGTTTCGCTTGCCCACTGCAGCGCTCCGGAATGCCTAATTATTCTGTGAGCCCGCCCAGTTTTCCTTTGTTTCTAGGGTTTTTCTTCTCTTCTTACAGATGAAGATGCTTTGTTTTCATTTCTTATTGGTGCTCTGTTCCCTCACCTAGCCTTCAAAGCAGGTAGCTGGAGATTTGGGTCAAGGGGAACCCTAAAATTATTTTCATGGAAAAAATATAGGAGAGACTAAATAAGCATGCTGCATCCCTCTGGAGCTAAGGTTGATGGCTACTTGCTCTTCTCCCTGCCTACTTCAGCATGGCATGCACACCAGGTGAGCCAGAGTTTCTGTTGTACTCCAAGAGTAGGCACCATCTACCATGGATTCCATAGTAATGGTATAATCTGACCTGAATTCCAAGTCCTGATTGCAAGCTATATAAACTTTGGTGTCCGTATCCATTTTTGGAGTTATTCAAGCATCTTGTGATCTTGGATGGCTGTATATAACAACAACAACAGCAGCAGCAACAGAAACCAGTGCCATGACTTTGCTATAATTTAATATTGTTCTCTAGTGTTTGTGTTATGAATTTTGGACGTGTGTGAGTTCCTAGGATGATTCTGGAATTGAAAACTTAGTTTCATCTATATAAACTTGCCTGGGCATGCAATATTTAAAAAAAAAAAAAAGATCTATTTTGGTCGGACTCATTAAAGTCTTACACTATGTTAGATTGTCTTCTTTACTCATGTTTCTTGGCAGCCCAGAGGAAAAGAGCTTCTGATGTTTAAATAAAATGTTCAGAAGGTATTTCCAAATTTATTATCCATTTGATTTCCAAAAATCAGTGTCTGAATTAATGCACCATCTCCTTAGAACAACTGAGGAGATGAACAACTGAGCCAAAATGAGTTACATATGACTAACTAATAGAACTTGAACAAAGAGCCACTTGTATGTTCATTCATTCATTCATTCATTCATTCATTCACCAGTGCCGGTCAGCATGTATTACACATCAGGTATGATATTAAAGGCTGAAAATATAACCCAAGCCCAATTTTCTAGGAGTTTGCTATCTAGAGAAGACAGCAGCTGCATGTTAAAAAATCAAAGAATTCTTTAATTTCAGGCGTGAGATATGCCAGGAAGGTAAAGTATAGTGGGCAAAAGAGTAAGCCCAGGAGACTAGACCAATCAGTTAGCTTCAGGAAAGGGTATCTGCTCCTACTCACTTAAGAAGTCTTACAGAAAGGCTGGGGTCTAAGTGACAGGATGTTTGCTTAGTATGTACAAAGCTCTGGGTTTCCATTGCAGAGGGATGAGAGGGAGGGGAAGAAAAAGGAGCAGGTATAGGGAGAAGATAAGGGTGTGATGGAAAAGGGATGAAGAAAACATGGCTTTAGAAGAGATGGACAACCAAGCTATGCTGTGGCTATTAGGAGCCATAGCAACCAACAGAAGCCCCCAAGTCAGAGGAAGACTGTGGTAGAAACCTCACTGCTGATTCCTCTTGTCCGTTGGGGGCACCTATGGCTGCAGAGCTCCTAGACTCCTGACCAGGTTTTATGTCTGGCGGCTAGGCTGCATGTGCAAACTCTTCTAGCATCTACCAAAACAGTACCACCCTTTGAGGATCGTTTGTTCAAGTATATGAGCCTGTGAGGGACATATTACACTGAAAGCGTAATATTTTGCTCTCTTGAATTTATATTTAGTAAAGAATGGGGAAGAATTTGAGATGTTCGATAAGTGGAGGAAGATCTGCAGGAAAGAACATTCCATGTCCTGCTGACAGCCTGTTGGGAGATTCAAGTGCAGAATGGAACTTTTAGGCGTTGGAGTTACTGGAAGAAGGCCAAAATAGCTGGGCTTTACTAAGGGGTAAACAGGGGCCCTAGAGGACTGGGAAGGGAAATGAAATATTTAGGTTTTGTGAGGACTGTGGGAAATTGTTCTAGCTTCTTAAGAGTGACCCAAGCCTTCAGGATCTTAGTCTATTTGATGTTAAGGTGCCAATTCTATAAATTTACTTATTTAAAAAGAGAAAGAAGTGAGTGGGATTGGTGGTTATCTTCATTGGCCATTTGGCTAGATTTACAGTCACCTGGGAGAAGGGTGAGGCACCTTGGGTGTGTCCGTGAAGGTGTTTCTCTGAGTGTGAGTGACATCTCCATTAAGCTGAGTGTCCAGACAGAATTCAACGGGGAGAGGCTGGAGTCAGCTGAGGACCAGCAATTGTCTCTCTCTGCTTTCCGACTGGATTCAATTATGTTCTTGCTTCCATGGCTTCCTGTCCTGACAAACTGTATCTCCTCAAACCAAGATCCCTTCCCTCTTAAGCTGCTTTTTGTTACGAATCTGGAAAAAAGCCCCGAGAAAAGTAACCAACTAGAAAGTCTTTGCTGTTCCTTCCAGCAGGTGCACAGTGGAGCATCTTAAAAACAAATAGTTTACCAAATGTCTTTAATTTTTTCTTTCACTTTTTATTTCTGAGCTCCTTATTTTAAATCTTAATAGTTTCTAGTGGTCTTTAACCTTGAAGATTTGCTAGATTTTAGACAATCTGATGGTATTCTCACAGAGCCAGGGAGACCATTGTAAACAGCTTATACCCGCTTGGAGTTGCATACAGGAACATCTGTTTTCCTGAATCTATGGGCTGTGGGAGGTCAGAGGTCATCATTTGTTCCATCCTGCAACCTTGTTTAATGTTCGTCGCATGAATAACGGAATTTGTCGTGTGACTACCACGACAGTAAAGACCACCTTACTCCTTAGCAGGGTATTTTTTGAGATGTTCTATGAATATTGTGCCTTCTCAATGGTATTCCTCTTGTCCTGAGTGTTGGGAGAGATCACTATAGGTTGAGTACACAGTTCCTCCACAAAGGAAGATGTCCGTGTGGCTCTCTGTTTGCAGAGATGCTTTGAGACTCAGGGGCATTTCTTCTATGGAGGATGTGCACTGAGGGCAAGGTCTACATTCTGAAACCTTGAGGGTACCACACACTTGTTTGTGGAGAGTCAGATTTCTTTGAGTGACGGTAAAGGCTTAGGTAAATAGCTTAGAGAGTTTGAATTGACAAACTCTTAAACTGGGCTGTGCAGAATGGTCCATCTCATCTTGCAGCATGAGATGTTTCCAGTCTGTACACTTGATCCTGATGCTGGCCCACAAAGATCAGGGAAGATTAGATGGTGTTCAGGATGCAATTAACTAACCAGTAGGTGGGCGGGTGTTTGTGTTTTTTGATCTCTGTAATATTCTACTGCGCTCATGTAAAATAGTTCCAGCATAGCCTGTCACCTCCTCCTTCTAAAGAAGCAATTTTGTCTGCCATATAAATGATGTCATAGTCCATGACCAAATAGCTGGTGGTCCTCAGAAGCATCTTGATGTTCTGCTGGCTACCATTTCTCCATCTGGCAGGGGTTGCTTCCTTGGGAGGTCTCTTGAGTTGTGTGGGAATTTCTGTGCTTAATCACATAGATAAACCTAATCCTTCTCATGGCCCTTGACTCTCAAGGAAAAGGAAAAAGATAACCATGTCCCAATTTATCAGATATTTTATTTTACTGAGATGTAATTTCATTTGATGTTATAGTACCCAAGGGCATGTGCCATTCATTAGCTAAGAACATATGCTTGTCTGATTTATTGCTTTTGACAAATAAAGCTGGATGGTCTCCTTCAGTAAATGGATGGGTAAACACAGTGATCCATTCCTAAAATGAAATAGAACTCAACAATAAGAACAGACAAACTATTGATTCACACAGCACAGAACTGATGAATGTCATATCCACTTTGCTAAGTGAGAAAAGCCAGACCTAAGCTAACTAATGCACAATTCCATGTATGTGGTGTGCTAGAAATGCAAAACCATAGTAATGTAAACCATGTCGGTAGATTCTAGGGTCTTGGGTTAGGGAAGAGGATTAGTTGACTGTACAAAGGTAGGGGGAGGGATTGGAGGGGGATGATGGATATATACTCTTAGTCTGAGCATAGTAGTTAGTACTCAACACTACATTGTCAAAACTTGAAAGCTGAAATCTAATGAGTGGGTTTAATTAGTTTACTATAAATAAGTAAATCTAGCATGGAATTATATAATACCAAGACAATCACTATCACTGCATGGCAGCCATTCTTTGTAGAGTGTGGGGTAGAGCTGAAGCCTGCCAAGGTAGGTAAAGTCAGAATTTAGAGTTAAGTTTCTTTATCGTCTGCCAAACACAGGCACATCTCAATCTCTCATTGAATAGTTTTTAAAAGGGTTTCTCCATAGATGAGGACAGTTCTAGGGGACGGTGAGTTTTCTTTAAGGGTGTGACTACTGGTAGATTGACCATGATCTAGTAGGTGGTCCCATCCCCATGAGTGTAGGCAGCAAAACTAGATTCAGGAAGTTATAAAAACAAAAGAGACAGAGTTGGGAGGCAATGGGGAGAGGCGATAGATCTAGGAGTACTTAGAAAGAATTACAATCAAAATACATTTTATGCATTATGACATTTTCAAGGAATAAAAATATCACATGTTTAAAAATGACCACACCTGTAGGCCCAGCAGGTAGGAAGCTGAGGACTGCCATTTCAGCGAACATTTTACTACTAAAGGCTCTAGGTGAATAAATATTTTGCAATCAATAATAAATAGGGTTCTGGGGTGTTCCTCAGTGGATAGATTTGAGTTAACTTGTATTCGTAATTTTATCCTGGGTTCTCTTTTCAGTACTTGGGGGTGAGCCTAGGGCTTTGGCACTGGTAGAAGATATTCTTTTTCCAGGACTGTCCTGTTCATATGTTTTGTTTTTCTTTTTAGTGATACATTCCATGTTTAGCAATTTTCTCTCTGTTGGTGTTCTGCCTCAGAGTTAGCCTAACTTTTCCTCACAGTGTGTTCCTGTCCTTTCCCTCTCTCCTCGTGGCACCAGGGTGCAGCTGAGCAGTACTGTGCTGCCGTAACAGGTGGTGGTGGAGAACAGGGTTTTCTGGGGTTGACTCCTGGGAAATCCCTCAATTCTGAAAATACTCTAAAGACTTGGAGGGTAACAGCTTCCTCACAAGCACAAGGGACCTGTGTTTATATCCAGTGACAGTGTAAAAAGTGAAGCGTGGCCATAGGCATGCCTGTAGGCTGAGCATTGTGGGTAATGGAAACAGGAGATGGTTGGGGAGAGCTGGCCTCCAGCCCAGCTCTAGGTTCAGTGAGAGACCTTGCCTCAAGGGAGAGAGGTAGGAAATAGATCAGGGATACTTCCTTAGCCCCCACTGGTATATAGTCACACACATACACACAAGTGTGCATACCCTACAAACACTATAATACACACATCACACACACACACACACACATATACACAGTGTTACAGTAGTTTGCATCCTGTTATCATACTTATGCAGTATTTTGCCTCACAGTGAGCCCTAGCAGATCCCCCCTCCCAGGGACAAAAGAAAGAAAGAAGAAAAAAAAAACCCAAACTGGGAAATGTAGACTAATGTACCTTAGGAACAAGGTCCTAAAACATATTCATGGCTTTCATCTTTTTGAATATATATATAATTTCAACTTTTTTTTGCATTCCATAAGGTACCAGTTATTTTCAAAATTTTTTTGTTATAGTTAAAAGTCAACTTCTGTACTTTCGTGGAGAACAAAGTTAACTACTCCTGAAGAGTGTGCGATTGTAGCAAAACGGAGCAGGTACGGGCAGAGTCTCTGAATTTTGGAAAATTGTAGGTCCCATTCCAGTGGTCTTCCGACAGACTGATTCATCTGCAGTCCAGCCTACTAGCTCAAGTTGGGTCCCTCTTGTTTCTAGAGACTCTTTAAATCTATCTGAGAAGAGGTTTCTCCTGCACTCACCTCTCCTCTCAAATGTTTTATAAAGACATTTCCAACTTCTCTGAAATTCTTTGCCAGTTCCTTCACACTGCACTAAATACTTGAAGAAGTGACTTAGCCATGTAGAGATGCTAAGGCAGCCTCTGGTTTGGAGTCCAAAAAGGCTTTCATTTTATTTTGACATCTGGATAGGCACATTTAACTAAACTGTGCATTTTGGAATAGTTCCAAAGCACCTGAGGGTAGTTGCGGTGCCTTCGAGGTTTGCAGTAATGCAAAGATTTATATGCAGCATTTACCCCATGCTGGCTTACAGGGTTGCTCTTTCTCACCATTTGATTTATATGGTTCTCAAGGTGTTTTTTCTGCTTCTTCTTCAGTTGTAGGTACAGCTTTTGTGTCAGTCTCTGCACACATGTGTTCAGAGGACGCTGTGACTCCCGCAACTCCACTGAGTCCAAAGTCATGCATAGGAATAAGCTCAAGAAATGAACTCCAGAATGTTCATTGTATTTGCAAAGACCAAAGTGTTAGAGGCTAAGAGGCACCCAGGGGTGGTGGTGTATTGAATTTTCAACCGTCTTGGTGTTTCATAGTCTTGAGAAGTAAAATGCTCACCCACTTCTGTGTATATAACTAGAGTAGATATAGAAATAGCTTTAAAAAGGGAAACATTTAGAAACCAGCTCATTTTTGATACACGCTGTCTTGCTTCCCTCTGTAAGGTTTAGATTTGCCCTCACTGAGCTTGACTACATCTCTTTTCCTTCCTCCGTCCCTATGGCCTGGACAACATCATTCTTTTTGAATGATGCCAGTGGATCCTTTCATTACACACCATCCCCTGTGTGTCTTGACATCTGGTTTCCATATAACCCTATAAGAATGCATAAGGAAGGGGCTGTGAGATGGCTCAGCAGTTAAGAGCACTGGCTGCTCTTCCAGAGGTCATGAGTTCAATTCCAGCAACCACATCGTGGCTCACAACCTATCTATAGGGGGATCTGATGCCCTTTTCAGACATAAGGAAAACTCATCATCTCACCTTGATCCTGTTTGTAAATGTTATTAGTCTTCGTTTTTCTTTTTTTTTCCTAAAAGAAGCATTCAGCTTTTATTTTATGTTTGAAGTGGATGGAGATTGTTGGTGTAGATTGAGACAAAGAAGTCATGGAGGAAAGAATCGTCTCTGTAATGTTGGCGGTGCTCAGTCAAGGAACACCTTGGATACTGTAGACATCTTGGCTGGTGTCTTCAGCATCATCCATGTGCTGCCCACACCAACTGTGTTGCCTAGGGAGGTTGTTGTAAAGGGTTTTTACCTCTAGCTACCAGCCCCCTTTTGTCAAGGTTGAAAAGCACAGGGTTCTTCCAGTACCATGTTCTCTCAGCGAGGCAAATATGCCAGAGAGTAGTGATGGCCAGAGCGCTGGACATCTTGTGCTCTCCACATACCCCAGTCTGTTCTCCAGCACCTTAACCACTATTGTTCTTGCAACACTGAATGCTAACTGCTCCAAAATGAACCCTTGCATCGGTGGGCTTTCTGACGTGACCCTCACCTCTTTGAAGGTAGAGCCGTGGATTTTGTGGCTGACTAATGTCTGTTCCATCAACTAGCTTATGACAGTAGTTGATTATTGGCCGAATGTTGGCTTTTTCCAGGCAAGTTCAGTTGGCTCCATCTTTTAATTTTATTGATTGTTTATTGTTGGATTATTGCCTATGGCACTAAGTAAAGAGAAAAATATTCTTTCTTGTTCTCAAAGCCTTGGAATATTTGCTAATTTGGGAGAGAAAGAAAGACAGACAACAGACAGACAGAGAGAGACAGAGAATCTCATAGGTAGGTGTCCCCACTGGCAGCTCAGATGTAAAAGCTGTCCTTTCATGGTCCATTAGACCTTGGCCTTGACCTGCCCACAGATCTTTCATATTGAGGGCAGAAGTAACAAATAGAAAAGGAAACTGCAGAAGTAGTGTAGGCGAGCGAGACTATGCTCTGCGTCTCACCGTTATGACAGCTATTCCATGCCAGGACAGGACTTCATGGTGTTATCATCATAATCTTATCCAACAAGAATGAGCCATTGAAATTATTATCATCCCCCTGTGGTAAACAAGGAAATTGAGGCTAAGGAAGAATAAGAACTTTGTCAGGGTTGTTGGTATCAGGAACCAGCTTGGCAGATCATCTCTAAACCCAGTGACATCACTCACAGGTGACAGGGACCTGCACTATGTGTTGCCACGGCAATCGCCATACATTCCCAGAATCCACTTGGCTTACCTTCCACACCTTTACCTGTGAGCGGTTATTCACAACCCAAATAAAAGGCAGACCCTCCTGACCCCTCTCTTTTTCTCCCTTTCGTCTTCATTGCCACCTTTGCCTTCTTCCCCACAATAAACTCCCATGTGGAACTGTACTGGCCTGGTGTGGTCTGTCCAGATGTGAGCTGAGATTCTAATACAACATTGGTGCGGAACCCTCAACACATGCTGGGTCCCTGTCACCTGTGAGTGATATCACTGGGTTCCAGGATGATCTGCAAGCTGGTTCCTGATACCAACAAGGGTACCCTCTATTTTATCTCTAGAGTACAGACTCACAGTGAATTCCCAGACTTTAGGTCAACCCTTAAGCTGTACACCTTTCATGACAAAGATGGTTACCTATAGGTTCTGATTGCTGACCAGGTAATTTAACTTCTTTGTACTTTTGTTTACTGAACAAACTTAGGAATGATGCTATTACCTATGTCACACGTCTACCATGAGGTTTCAAAGAAATAGTAAGAGAAAGCAGTAGTGTGACCCTTAAACAGGGAAGGTGTAATATATATATATTTATAATAATATATATAAATATTATATGTATAATTAATAATTATGTGTACAATTAGTATATGTGTTGTTATGTATGTTGTGTTATGTATATGTGTTATTATATATTGTGTGTGTGTGTGTGTGTGTGTGTATGTGTGTGCATGTGTGTGTGTTGTGTATTCTCCTCTGCAGACTAAACATGCAATAGACATCCATGAAGCCAGCTGGTGGGGGACAGAGGTAACATGGCATCCCTTGGCCACCGTGAAGCTGGCTTGAGGCTAGCAAAGCTTCCCTTGGCACTCTGGGGTATGTGAGGGTCATAAGGATCAGCCTCCTGCCATGGCTCAGGAAAGGTTCAAAGCTGCCCCTCATGCATGGACATGACCTCATGACCTTCCCTGCTCTGCCTTGGTGGAATGAGGCTGAGTGTCTTCCGCACTTTACGTGTTTCTCTTCCAGGATTTGCTTCTGTTCTTAGCGATGCTGTAATAACCACATGATGGTCAGAGCTGCCTTTAGTATCCAGGTCCTTAGGGCAATTCCTACAGACACTTCTAGAAGCCACGTATTGAAGGATTAGATAAAAACAAAATAAAACAAAAACAAAAATAAAAAACAAAAAAGAAAAGAAAAACCCAGATATCAAAAGGCAATGATTTAAACAGAAAGGCTGGAAAATATAGCCAGAGGCTCCTTCTGTACTATTTGATCACTAAATCTGATGTAAAGAACATAAATTCTAAATAAGATCTTATCTTCCTCTGCACACACCACCCAAAACCTGTTTGGCCTTAGAGATGTTAACTGTAGGCTAAGCACAAAGCAATCATGGTTCTAAAATCCAGACAGAGAAAAAGGGAGTCTGGCTTGAGTATCTTCCTAATTTATTAGGGAAAAAAAGAAACTGAGCCGTTTCGGAGTCCATAAGAAGAGCAATTTCCACTGTGAATTCTCTGAGTAACCATTAGCTGAGTAGCTGTAGTGTTGACATTGTTTGAGCTATGTAGGATAGCTGTATAGCTGTCCCTTTAGCCCATTCTTGTTTCTAGATTTTAAACTTAAAATGGTGCCAGTTTCTCCAGATGCTTGTTCACATGGTGAATGAGATACCAAGTTCTGGTCCATTTCAGTGGCTTAGAGGTCCAGGTTGGGGGTGAGTCTACAGGTAGATCAGATGTCTAAAACTGGTAGCAACTGGAGAGGGAGAGAGAGGAGGAAGAGGGGGAGAGGGAGGGGGGAGAGATATCTTGGGTGTGTGAGGGAACTTGGGTTTGAGATTTATGGAAACCCCCTCCCCACAGACACACATCAGAGACAAATTCTGAGAGAGAGCTCAAAGCTGAGCAGATCCTCATTTGTCCGCCTTATCCCTGAGATGCTTCTCTCTGCCTCAGCTTTCCTGGCAGCGAGCCTGGCTCTCAGAGGGAAACTCAGTTGGCCGGAGTTCACCTGGGTTTATCAGTCCCTCAGGGGAATCTGTTTACCGGTGTGCTGCTTTTGTTATGCTGCGGGAACTGGGTCAGCTTTTCAAGAGTGGAAATGTCAGAGGAATAAAGAGGCTCCCTTGAAAAGATCTCTGCCGCCACAGAAAGGAAACATCTGAGTGTCTCTCTTAAATAACAACGTACACTGTGACAGCCTTGCATCTGACCCAAAGAAAGAAAAGAGGCCGGAACACTGGCAACATTTACACACTCCCTGTGCTCTGGAGACAGCTGGGCTGGGGCTGGGACACCTGAATTAAAGGAACGGAAACATCAACTTTGAGGACACTCTTTTACATGGCAAGTGAGGTTGGGAGGCAGACAAAGGAAGGCTTTCAGCAAAGCCCTTTTACTTTTTAATATGGCAGCACATTTCTACCATAAGGCTGCAGCCTGGAGGAGCAGGGATCTGGGATGACTGTGAAGAAGCTCCGTCCAGACAGCAGCAAACAGGATGTCATTGTAGGAGGTAATGAGCTATGGCTGCCCCTGCCATCCAATTGTTCTAGAAAGATTCCACTGGCCATGGATTAGACTGCACCACAGTAATCAAACTGTTCAGTTTAGTTTACAGAAGTCTGACTGGAAAAAAATCTTAGAACACACTTTATGAAGATGACAATGCGGATGATAGTAATGTCTAGTAGCATCGACATAGGATATCTCTCTGTAGCTAAGTTGGCGTCAAACATATTACGTAGCCAAGGATGGCTAAAGTTCTGATCCTTCAACCCCCACCTATCTAGTACAGAGATGATAGGCAGGTACCACCCAACACAGTTTTATTAGTGCTGAAGGTCACACCCAGGGCTTTGTGCATGGTAGCTAAGCACCCAACTGATTCAATTACATCTGCAACCTCAGAAATCATTATTGATCATTCGTTTATCTGCATCAAGGGAGTGAGCCTAGAACACCAGAGCTTAATTCACAGGTGTATGCACTATCTCTTCCAGACTTACAGTTTCATTCACCTTACAGTCTTCATTCACTGAGTCCCTGAGTTTAGCATGATGCTTAGCCACATATATATCATCCAAACAGCCAATATCCTTTAATGGACAGAACTGTTTATTATTAAGAAATGAAGACATGCATAGTGAATCACAATGGCAATCCCAGCACTCAAGAGGTAGAGGCAGGAGGATAGAGAGTTTTAGGCCAGCCTGTGCTGCATAGCAAGACCATATCTAAACAAACAAACAAATAATAAAAAATTAACAACAACAAGAACAAGGGACCTGTTGGTAGCATTTGCCCTTAGGTCCCAGCTGGTATTCTTTCTCTGTGACCATGGATATGCTATGGTAAGTGATGCTGGTTAATTCCCTTTGTGAACTGAACAAATGTCTGGTTTCCACATGTGCGTGTATGTATGCATGTGCATGCACATACAATCACACACACACACTCACACACAGACATACACATCCAGTGTTAATATACTGAAGATAAAACAGATCCAAGATTTCGTAGACACCTAACAAGGGAAAATTGGAAGATAGCATTCAAGGAAGACTTGTCCAAAATCTTTCCCGAGCCTGGAAGGAGGCTATGCTATGTCCATGCCCTTCTCTCCGTCCTTGGGCACTGTGTGATTCTACCCAAGCACTTCCTCTTGCCCTCCTCACTTTATGTGTGTGTGTGGTTTACATATGTATTTGTGTGGGTTTGTGTACCTATCTGTGCCTGTGTATGTGTAGGGGGCGAATGTGGAGACCAAATATTTGTATGTGTTTGTGTGGGTGTGTGCACATATCTGTGCCTGTGGGGGAGAGAGATGCATGTTGTGAGCAGTAAGATGTTGATAACTTCTTGATAATCTACACTTATTTCTTGAGACATGATCAGACTCTCATTTGTTCAGTTACACTGGCTGGCCAGCAAGCATCAGGGATCCACCGGTCTCTCTCTGCCTCTCCTGTGTTGGGATTCTAGATTACCTCTGTGGCTGAGTTTTACTGGGGTTTGGGGGATCCAAATTCAAGTCCTGATGCTTGCACTTACTATGCCAACTCCCCAAGCCCAGATATTGACTATTCTTAATTCAAGTTTTGTTATTTAGGGATGACATGCTACTACCTCAATGACTGATCAACTGTGCACCGCAGGGCGTGTCTCAGAGCCATACTCAAATCAGAATTCACTGAGGAATCTGGACAGTAGATTCTGAGATAAATCATCAGAATGGGTGGGATGGGATCTTCATGTGCAAGATGGTAAGATGGTTCAGATGTTTAGAAACTATTTCTGACCCTGGGTGCTATGTTAGAATCCCAGGGGACACTGTCACCTTGAGAGGTAGACAAGGCCGAGGAAGCTGATGATGTTCTTGTGTCTTTGATAAAGAATTCTGACATCTGGCTACCTGCACAAGACCCATCCAAGGCCGAGCCCTTCCACACTCTGTCATGGATGTGGTAGGGTCTCATGCTACATTGGCAGTTCTTGGTTGCCATGGGGAAATGATGTCATTTCTTCAGTGCCGTAGCCACAGTAAGTTGTCCTTTCTCCTGTTAATAGTTCTAACACATGCTTATACAAGCAACCCTAGCTTAACACACACACACACACACACACACACATCACACACACACACACATCAAAAGAT
The DNA here is from genome assembly GCA_021653895.1 of Mastomys natalensis. Taxonomy (NCBI): domain Eukaryota; kingdom Metazoa; phylum Chordata; class Mammalia; order Rodentia; family Muridae; genus Mastomys; species Mastomys natalensis. The sequence goes on from JAJTUV010000825.1 coordinate 732,902, forward strand.
ATTAAAGTAGGAAAGGGCTAGTTGTGGAGAAGGGAGATTAGAGGAGTGAATATGATCACAATATAGTTTATAAATACATGAAATTGTGAAAAATTTTGAATTTGAGAAAAGGGAGAGAGGATAAAAAAAAGAATTCTGTCTTGGTTCCAATCTCTCTCGTTGAACCATGGCATTTTGACTGTGTTAAACAAATCTTTTAAACGATTTTGTTTTTTTAAATGAATCTTGGTTCTTCCACATCGCCTTGAGGAGATTCCTTCACTAGCTTCAGTGTTTCCATTTGCAAAGTGAAAACATAGGTTTGGCCCTCTGAGGTCCGATTTACATCCATCAGAACTACTGGAGAAGGCTTCAGCCATGTATTTTACCAGAGGCACTCTGACCTTACCTGCTTGATGTGGGTCCCCAGGTGACAGGGCTGTAGGACAGCGCTAAAGAATGTGCACTCCTTATCCATGCTAAGTGTTGGCCATCATCATCCATGTGATGTTCTGCAAGGCTCTTTCAAAGTCTTGTGAGTGGATAATCGGCCAACAGAGCTTGCTTGTGCTTTGAGAAGCCATAATGAATGGGGAGTGTTACTTGAGGAGACATAACGGGAGACTTGTGTTGGTTAATGGTACACCCAGCATGACTGGGTTGAGGGTTGTCCAGGTAGCTGGTAAAACATTTCTGGTGGCGTCTGTTACGATGTTTCTAGAAGAGATGTTTCTCAACTTCAATATAAATGAAGAAGGAGGAGAAAGTAAATCCTCAGCCGGAGCAGCTGCGCATAGTTTGCTGCCCCAGAGACCTGGGAGCTCTTGCTTCCGCTTTCAGGCTCAGGGAAGGGCTCATACCATCACCTTCGTGCCTCACACCTCACACTGGATCACGGTGCTCACTCCCTGGGTTCTGCAGCTTGCGGATCACAGGGCTCTGTGTCTCAATAGTCACAAGAACCAATTGCTACAGCTCCTGTCCCTGCCTCATCTCCATCTATTTATATCTCTAGCTATATCATCTGTGCACATCCTAGTCTATCTCTCTGGGGGATCCTGACTAATACAGTGCAGTGTAGAATTTTAAAAAGCTATTTTAATATATTGAAGATTCATGAGCAGTGATTTTTTTTTTCCTGAAGCCTTTCTCATAGGCTACCTAATTCATATTCTGGTTCTAAATGTATTTCATCTCCATACATGTCACCACTAAGTGTGTGTGTGTGTGTGTTGTGTGTGTGTGTTGTGTGTAGGGGGAAGAGACAGGGATACAGAGAAGAGAGAGGAGACAGAGAGACAGAGAGGAGAGATTTCTCTGGGAGTTGGGGATGCATCTAGTGTTAGTGTTTCGTGAAGATGTGGGGTTCCACTACCTTTCCCAATAAAGTAGCCTAGCATTCATCATGAACCAAGCGTCGTCTTGAAGACTTTAGTCTACACCTCAATTATCTCCATAACATCTCCACAATGTGCATTGACCAAATTCCCATTTTATGTATTACAAAAAACCAGAAGCAGCTCTTTTTCAGTGAGTTCACCAAAGTTACCTGGCGAATGACAGGAGGGAGACTCTTAACTCTCGAACCCAGGCTCTTTATTACCACAAAACACTGCTTCCACACAACCTTTTTATAACACAATGCTCTTTATAGTAAAAACTGACAATGAATCCATGACTTATCACTTTCCAATATCCAGGTTACAATAACTATTCTATGCAGAAGAAGCTTGCCAGGCTTCTTAACCGCTTTTTTTGCCCCCAATGTTGAGAGGAGTTCATGGGTGTTCTCCAACCTTGGTGCCTGGGTACTTACAGATTTCTGTTCCACTTGACACTGGAACTAGACCATGGTGCAGCTGGACAGCCCCTGTCGGCCATTTCCCAGCTCACACCTGTGCTGCAAGATGCCGGAAGTTTCTCTTGGGAATCCTGACAAATCCAGTGCTATGTAGAGTTTTAAAAAGCTAATTTAAGACATCACAAGGCTGCCCCTGGGGTGACTCAGCTTGAGTGAATCTGGTTCTTCAGGTTGCATTTCCCTGGACTCCTGCCTGCCTGGTGGGGTGTGGAGGAGCCCAGGCAGGCAGGTAGATACGTGGCCTTCCTTCCTATGCAGCAGCAATGCTGCTCTTTGATGGGGGTTTTTATACAGAAAACTTAATTCTAAGGAACAAAATGACAGTATATACGTGTTCTGTGTCTTCTGGGTTCCTGTCAGCCGCAGCACTTGTGCATGATAAAGTATTCCCTCTTCTCTTTACCCTCACCCCCTCCCTCTTTCTTAATGACACCTTTCCCTGTATGTCCCATTAACTTAAAAGCTCCACATTACAGCATATTATCATTTTATAAATTGCATATTTTTCTTGTTTCTTTATTGTACGAGTCATAAAATGCAAAGGTGTTTCTCACTCATACTGAAAATAATTTTACGATGTGTGCGGCTGAGCTAGGGGAAGCTGGCTAATGCATGATGGGAGATGAGGGTCATTCTGTGTGAGGGACAGCTGACAGAACTTTGTGCCATAAAAGTTAATGAGGAAAAGTCAAGAGCTAGGCGTGTGCTTAGGTGTAAATCTTGATGAGCTGTGCATTAATTTCTCTCTTGGGTTCCAGCATCTTTCGGTCCAGAGAGCTGATGTAACGAATTGGCTTAGTATTATTTAGAAGTCTTTCTCCCCCCTCCACCCCGCCATCAAATATGAGAACTTTGGATCTTTTTCTTACTCGATGCTTTCAAATATAAATGGAGAGTCTCTGAGGTTGGGTAACAATCTGCTAGCGAGAGTTTGTTACAGGAGAAAAAAACTTTGAAATCATGTAATAAACATGGACCTCCACCTAATGCTACATGTTTATTGTGTGTATTACTAACATTGTATATAACACATGTCATTATGGCTCACACATGTAAAGGAAAAGACCACACTTCCTTAGTTCACCTTTATCCTAAGACCTCTGCATTCAGGCTACAATCACTGGAATGTTCTGGACAACTGTGGAGTACATCCCCCCTCCCTCACTCATTTTTATCACATCTTCCCCAAAGGGGATGTCTCTAATACCATGGAAAGTCTCCACAGAACATTCTTCACCACCTGCACTACCCATCAGTCCGTGGTTAGACACTGGATAGTCTTCTTGTTTATTTAGGAGTTTACTGTCTGTCTCCACCTTGTATAATGTAAACATTGTGTAAAGGAGACCTTGTCTGTCTCACTGCCCGAGTAATCTGGATCCTTAAATGAGAGTGCCTAATGTAGAGTAGGGTGTCATTAACATCTGTTGGAAGGAGAGAGAGGAGGAAGGGAGAAGAGGAGGGAGGACGGGGAGGGAAGCGGAAGATCTAAGAACTGCGTTCAGATATTAGATGCTGATTCACACAATCAAAGGAAGCTAAGCAGTGTGCCTTGGGTGAGATTGGAAAAGATAGTTGGGTGTCGGCTTCAAGAGGAGACAAGCAGATTTTCAGGTTAGAACCTCTGAACAGCCAGTTACACTGGACGGAGTCGGAGTATTCTCAGGGTATTGCCCAAGTTCAGGAGAGATGTCACGGACAGTAAATGGGGGTTGATATGTTTATAAAAAAATAAAGAGAAAGAGAATATGTTCTGTGGGTGTGTGGTGAGGTATGGGGGAAGGGGATGTCTCAGCTGGCCCATGCTGAGGCATCTCTTTCCTTGAGGAACCAGCCTCAATAAATTTATAGAAGAGAGAGAGAGAGAGAGAGAGAGAGAAGAGAAGTAGAGAAGAAGACTGGTCATGAGTACATGGAGAGAGGTGGAAGGGAAGGGGGGGAGGGGAAGGGAACAGAGGGATCAAGAGAGCAAGAGAGAGCAGAGAAGAGAAAGGGAGGAGGGGCCAAGCAGCCCCTTTTATAATGGGCCAGGCCTACCTGGCTGTTGCCAGGTAACTATGGGGAGGAGCATACCTGGCTGTTGCCAGTACTCAAAGGACTGGAACAGTGAGCGATGGCTAAGTCTCAAGGAGATAGGAGCTGTCCCAGTCATTTGCCCAACATCATTTTGTAAAGCTAACTGGCAGGTGTTCAGGCATTCATCTGGGCCCAACCACTGCAGATATGTGAGAAAATGAGCTCCCACCACCACCAAGTCTGGGAAAGAAACAATGTTTGTGTCATTACCATGTGAGCTAGCTGCCTCTGTCCTTGGTGTTTGGAAGGTAGGAGGTACCAGGGCCGTGTGGCACAGGCAGTGTTAAAAGCAAACATTTTTTTATGAGGGCTTTAGAAATGAAAAATGAGACCGTGTTTCTGCTAAAGGCATAGTCTTGGGAAAAGAAAATCTCCATGATAAGAATTAGCCCACCCTCTCCAGCTCCCTGGCCTCTATTAGACGTAGGAAGATAATATCTTTTAATCATTTGAAAACCGAAGAAGCATGGGAAAGGCCTTGAGAGTTTCGAAGCACAGCTCTCGTTGTGAACAACAAAAAAAAAGATATTGATTTTCAGTATAGATAAAGCATTTAAAGTGGTTTTCAAAAATCGTTTCGGCTCCTTTGGGAATCAAAGGTGAGTGTAAAAGACATGCCCCAACATTTACAAGATGCATGGCACGGCTGGGTGACTGTTCCACCTGTACTTACTGTATGTCAGACTGTATGTGTCTGTGTATGTACGTGTTCGTAAGGGTGTGTGTACACCTGTGCATGCAGGTCACATGCATGCATGTGGGTGTTAGCATAGAGGCTACAAGTGCATGTGGAATGTCTTCCTTCATCTTTCTCCAGCCTATTTTTTGAGACAAGGTCTTTCATTGAACCCAGAACTCACCAGTTCATCTAGGCTGGCTGGCCAACACTCCAGGGATCTGCCTGTGTCTGAGCCCCAGTGTTGGGTTCCAAATGCATACCATTGTGCTATTCTTTTTGCATGGGTGCTGGATATCAACACTCAGGCCCTCATAGGGGCTTCTTGGACCCACAGCTGAGTGTAACTCTATGGACCCCCTACCTCCAACACCCCACACTACTTCGTATCCACACTTTCCATGCTATGGCTGTTCTTATCTACTGATGTTGTTTGTTGCTTGCATTCACTTGCGCTCTTTTATACTAAGCTCCATCGTTATTTACTTCTTATGAAGAAAGAAGTCTCCATTTTTCCTCCAGCTTGGTTCTCAGTACATAGTAACCGCTGTAACCACTGGGCTTCTCCACTACATTCTGAATCACCATCTACCCCAACATTTCTTACCTGACCCTGCCCTCTAATATGTTTCTAGAAGCTCAGGAGCTTTCCCTGTGAACTCTGACTTCACCCTTCATCTAAGCTTGGCAGTGGAGGTAGCCATGGAGGCCAAGGAGTCAAGTGCCTGTCAATTCTCCACGCATTTCCATTCCCAATCCAGCTTAGGCCACCCCATTCATACCACAGGTCTCTTGTTCCCTTTGTCACAGTCCCCTGGACAGACACACAAGCCTCTTTTGTCAAGAGTAGCAAATATCACCATTGTTTCCAGGAGCAGCAGAGTCTAATCTTTTCTGCCTTGCAAAGAGAAAGAAAAAAAGTAACCTTTCCAAAAAAAAAAACAAAAAAAAAAAAAACAAAAAAAAACAAAACCAGAAAACCATGACAGGAGTGTTTTTACTCTCCTTTGTGAGTTTGCTACCTCTCAATTTATTGGAAGGAAATCATTTGCTAGAGAAAGCATGCCTCAAATCAAATAATGCTAAATAAATGTCATGTTTTGGATACACACATACACACACACACACTAGTTGTGTGTTCTTCTGAAGTTATCTGGCCTAGGAACCACTGTGCAAGGTGCCATTGGCATTGACTGCTGGGGAGGGGAGGGACACCCGCGCCACATCCCCCGATTTGGGCCTTGGCAGGTTGCATGGCGGTTGTGTACAAGGAAAGTGAACCTCATCTGCACGGCTCACTGCTTATCAGGAGCACACACTAGCTGCCATGCTGTAGGGCAGCGGAGGAAAACAAAAACAGCAGTAAATGGAGGCCTTTGTCATGGATTAAAAGGGTTTAGAAACATCTGAGCCATGCAGTTTCCCAACACTGACATTGCCAATGACTTCGTGACAGAATGCTGGAAACGCGGCGCTAGCTGGGTTAGATAGCGCTGGTGGGGCGGCCAACAGTCAGGCTTTTGTTACAGGCCTCTTATCTGCGAGAGTGTGCGGATGCGTGGTTCGCAGACAAAGTGACCTTTCGCAGAGCCAGAGGAGTAAGCTTAATGATATTACAGCATTGCTACTGGCGATTGGGGCTCAGGGGGATCCCCAAAGATTGTGAGTCCTGGCCAGTTCTTCCCTTTCAAGTGGCTTCATCTCATCGGCGTCTTCAACTTCTTTCATTAGACAATTCATCAGGGTTACCCGAGGAAGGCTCCTAGCTTTGTGCCTAAATACATGTTTGGTTACAGTAAGTGCTTGTACTTCAGGCTCAGCAACAATCTAGAGAGCGATTGGTTCCTTTAAGTTCACTGATGCCCTTTTCTGTCTTAAAAGATATTGGTATGTGGCTCTCTACATGCCTTTGGTTGGATTTATTTCAAAACAGTTGGTGGTATCTATACCTTTCTTTCAATAACTGATAAAAACAATTACACAGACTATTAGTAAGACTATAGAAGACACAAGCCTCTATCAGTCCACTTGATCTAATGAACATGTATGGAAAACTCTCCTCGGGATAGGAGAACAAACTCTCTTTTCCAAGACAAATGGAACCTTTACCAAAATAGCCACATTTGGGGTCATCAGATTTCAAAGGCTGGCAAAGAGTTCAATTCTTATTAGATACATTTCACAATGGGACTTAACAAGAAGCTATTAATGAGAAGACTTCTTCAAATTCACATCAGACTAACCCCTTTCATTTCTAGTAGGGCTTACCTAGTTAAACTTAACACACACACAAAATTATAGAGTCTGGAAGCAGTTCCCTTTTTGTTTTATTTATATGTGTACCTACATATGTATTTATGTGTTTATATATGTATTTATGTATTTATATGTACATTTATATATTAATGTGTGCAAGTGAGTATGGAGTGCCCTCAGTTCCACCAACTGGCTTAGGTTCCACCAACTAGAGAGCATGTCCTCTGGAGCTGGAGTTACAGACAGCTGTGAGCTATACAGTATGGGTGCTAGGCACTGAACTCAGATCTCTGGAAGGCCAACAAGCATTCTTAACTCTACTGAGCTGTCTCTCCAGCCCCAGGGAAGAGTATTTTTATTATGGCTGATTTTTGAAAGTCTACCAGTAGAGTACTTCAAGACTTTGCCTCTTAGAATTCAGATGTTCCTTAAATGGATGCTTCTTTAAATATTTTACTTCCAAGAAGCGAATCTGGTTATGTGTCCTGAAACTTCTCCAGCTCCTCACTCCCTCCACAGACTTTATTGTCTCATGTGAGGTAAGGAGCTCTCTAAACTCTGGGCTAGAGGCTTCATGCTCACTCCAGAAGCCTGCCATCTGTCTTAGTCACTTTTTAAATTGCTCTCATCAAACACTCTGACCAAGGCAGCTTATAAAACAATCATTTAATTTAGAGCTCAGTTCCAGAGAGTTCAAGTCCATACCCATCACAACAGGGGCATGGCAGAAAGCAGGCAAGGATGGTGCTGGACCAGTAGCTGAGAGCTCACATGGGGTCCACAAGCACCAGGCAGACAGAGCTAATTGGGAAGGGCATGGACTTTGGAAATCTCAAAGTTCACCCCCAGGAACACACCTCCCCCAACAAGGTCACACATTCCTTCCCAAACAGTTCCACCAACTAGAGAGCACATATTCAAATATATGAGCCTATGGTAGCCATTTTCATTCAAACCATCATACTCTCTGTCTTGAATCTTATCGTCTGGCTATTTTTCATATCAGAAAATTTTCTGAGTGAGTATTATTTCTTACATTCTAGTTACTCTGCCCAGAGTCCCACCTTCCATCATGGCTATATGAAAACTCTTGCTTTAGTTATTGCCTTGGCTTTGATTTACTTTTTCTCCCTTCCCCCTTCTCTCCTCCCCTCCTCTTCTCCTAGCTCTTCCTCTAACTCTAGGGACTCTTCTCTTTTTTCCCTTTGTGTACCACTTGCTGTGTGACTTTCAGTAGAGAGATGTGAAACGCATCTACTTACCCCAGATGGGGCACCTGATGACAGACAAAAGGAATGGCTTCTCTCAAGTCCAAGGTAGTGAAGGAATGAATTTATTGGGGGAACCTTATGGAAGCAAGGCTAAGAGGTTAAGTAGAGGCACAGGAGTGAGAGTCACAGCCCTGCTCCTGTATAAGTGATGACTCATGAAAACTCCCTCCAGGCAGCCCCACCAGAGATCCTTCTCTGTCCCCAGCAATTGCTTACTGCTTATATAACCCCAGGGAAAGGTCTGGGAACCCTGTAGCTTTCTAAGCTTCCTGAGACTCCCAGCCTCCTTTCTGATTCTTTTTTTCTTTCTGTATCCTACACAGCTTAAGTATCCCAGACCTAAAATGCTTGAGACAGGAAATCATTTGGATTTCAGATTTGGGGTTATTTACAGATACACAATGAGATAACTTGGGGGTTGGGATCCAAGTCTAAACACAACAACAACGTTTTGTGCAGCTTCTTCATGTGCTTTAGGATGATTTAATGCAATATTTTATGCTCGTGTTTTTAGCGTGACCTGTCGCATGAGGTTAGCTATGTTTTCTGCTTGTGACATCATGTAGGGTTTTAGAGCTCAGAGATTTTTTTTGTTAAAGATTTTCAACCACATTGAATTTGCTATTATACCTATTATGTTAATTCCATAAAAACAAAATGCCTTTGAATTTAAGAATTAAGATCAGCTGGGCAGTGGTGGTGCACACCTTTAATCCCAGCACTTGGGAGGCAGAGGCAGGTGGATTTCTGAGTTCGAGGCCAGCCTGATCTACAGAGTGAGTTCCAGGACAGCCAGGGTTACACAGAGAAACCCTGTCTCGAAAAAAACAAAAAACAAAAAAAAAAAACAAAAACAAAAACAAAAAAAAACAAACAAAAAACTTAAAATCAGTTGGACACAGCAGTACTGCCTTTAATCCCAGCACTCCAGAGGCAGAGGTAGGTGAATCTCTATGTCCTGATTGGCTGGCTGAAGACATATCCTAGCTATAAGATACTCTGACAGCATGAATCCTATCAACTGTCTACCTATGTAGGAAATGCAAGAAGAGCACTCAGAGATGCTGCCACCTAAAAGTGTTGACTCTTTGCTACACATGCCAAATATTCCCAAGTGATTGTGTGTGTGTGTGTGTGTGTGTGTGTGTGTGTGTGTGAGAGAGAGAGAGAGAGGAGAGAGAGAGAGAGGGGAGAGAGAGAGCACATGCTCCTATGCCTGCATGCATGGAGTGTGTGCATGGTGGGAGAACCTGTATGTGTGCCTTCAGGGGGAAGCAAGAGAGAGATGTTAGGTGTCTCCTTCTGTCATTTTCCACCTTGTTTGGGTTTTTGGGACAGGCTCTCTCACTGAACCTGGAGCTCGACAATTTGTCTTGACTAGCTGACTGGCAAGCTCCAGTGATCTTCTGTCTTAGCCTTCCCCGGCACCACATGCTGAACTCAGGTCTTCATGGTTACATAGCAGTCATTTCAAGGACTGAGCAGTCTCCTCGGCCCTTCCTCCCTGCCCCACCTGATTTTTGACTTAAGAAGTTATTCCAAGTGAGCTTCAGCTTCTGTTCTTCTGCAGGAGATATCCTTTATTTGGCAATGTCCTTGAAACAATCCAGCAAGTGTCGCTTTGTTGCTTAGGTGTTGTGTGTGTGTGTGTGTGTGTGTGTGTTGTGTTTGCACTCGAGCCTGTGTGCACCTGTGTGTGTTTTGGGTGTTAGACTGGAAAAATACTTATGAAGATGTTTCGTCAAGAGGTTCTTAATGAGGCCAAACACACTTTTCAACAACCATGACAGACAAATACCTTACCAGGTGTCTGAGACCACGGAAAGAGTCCAACTCATCACGCTGGGGTTGGGGTTGGGCATGGGTGTGTATAACACTCTACTGTTCCAAGTTAAATTGCTCTGTTAACTTTGATCTAGCTGCATGTGGAATACTGAAGCCAGCTTGCCTTACAAAGACAGGCAAATGAGACTTGCAAAGCCATTTTCCATCCTGTGTGCACTCTCCAGTTTGAAATTCCATCTAGACACAGTTGAAGCGTTCACTAGGACTCAGGAAAGAGAATGTTGCTTTTGTCAATAAGCGTTGATAGGAGACTCCGTGTTTGCATACTCTGCTCATACCAGGGACCATTTAGTCACCGGTTTGTGGTAGTCAATCTCTATTGTCAACTAACAGGACTTGGAATCATCTAGGAGATATACTTTTGTGCATCTCTATGAGAGCACTTCTACAGGCTTAACTGAGGAGGGAACACCCACTCTAAATATGGCTGGCCCCATTCTATTGACTTGAATCTCAGACTGAATAAATAATTGAAAAGGAGAAAGCCTCACAAAGACCAGCGCTCCAATTTCCCTGCTTCCTGGCTGTACATGTAATGTGACCTGTGTCACATCCTGCTGCTGCTTGCCTTCCTCACCAGGACCGAGGGATGGGATGCCTCAAACTGTGAGCCAAAATCAAAATCCTTCTATCCTTAAGTCGCTTGTCTTGGAGATTTTATCACAGCATCAAGAAAAGCAACTAATACATCATCTGTATTGATCAAATCCTCTATCAAAGTCTGTTCCTATGACCAGGATTGGTCATATATTTAACAGATGAAGGACTAATTTGAGTGGTTTTGATTTCTCTTATGATTTCACTGGGTTTGTGAAGTTTTGATAAGAAGCCTTCCATCTGAGATGCCTTTTTTATACTATTGGGCAGTACGTGGTATCAGTACAACTTATTACAGGTGAAGGTCAGCTCCGTTATGACGAAGGCTGTACATGGTGTTCACTGCTGGTTGCTATTGTGTCCCCCTTTTCTATTCTTCAGAAGCCAGTTTCTCAAACCAGCATACTACCCCTTAGAAGGGGTATTATCTGCTTATATTATTTGGCAACTATTATTTTGGAGTTTCCTTAGGGAAGACTTGCCTTTTCTTCCAGCATGTGTCATTAGATCATCTGTTTGTATCGTGCAGTGTTGTGTGTCTGCTCTATGCGTTCACCTGCAGATTCAATACAAGTTACTTTGTTTATACTCAAATTGTTTCCATTTCTGGTTCTGCTAGCAGGAGCTCTTTCATCTGGGGTCCTGTATCCTTTTCATCATGTTGCCACTGTTTGCTATTGTTGTTGTGGTTAACTTCTTTACCTTTAGGCACTAGAGCAGGCTCCTAAATGATTTTCTGAAGTGTTTTTAAATTCTTCTGTTTGCAATGAGTAAGATCCTCTTGATTATACTGTTTTAGACTGATAATCTCTACTTCATGTTTTTTGTGATGGGTTATTTAGTTTTCTGGAAACTGGAGGTAAACAGGAAGGAACAGGAAGAGTGGACTTCTGGGAAAGTGGAGAAGCCAAGGCAGATGGAGGAAAAGTGAAGTTCATGGTGCGTGGGCGTGCCGTGCGTGAGTGCTGTGTGCATGCGTGTGTGTGTGTGCGTGTGTGTGTGTGTGTGTGTGTGTATGGAGTTGCCATCTCAAGTTTTCATCTATCTATGTCTATCTATATCTATCTATCTATCTATCTATCTATCTATCTATCTATCTATCTATCTGTCTACATCTATTCATCCACCCATCTACCCACCACATACTACACCACACTTATCTATCTATCTATCTATCTCATCTATCTATCTAATCATCTATCTATCTATGTCTATCTTCTATGTTGTGTCTACCATCTACCTACCTATTTACCTATCATTTATTATTATCTGTCTATCCATCCATCCATTCATCCATCCATCTATCTATCAACCTTTGAGATGGGGTCTCATGTAGCCTAGGCTGGCCTCCAACTCTCTTCATAGCCGATGATAACTCCTGATCCTCCTACCTTCACCTCTTAAGTGCTGGGATCACAGGCATGCACCATCACATTTGGCTTCATACAAGTTTCGTCTCTTAGAATTGGCTTGCCTCTCGACTGTGGGAGTATCGACAGGCAATTCTGGCTTGTCTGTGTCCACTATTCAATCCAGTTGGGGTTTAGTGTTCACAAGCAGTTATTTTCATGAGGACCAGGTTTGGAGACAACGAATAATGAATGCCACTGTTAATGAGCAAATCCCTTAACCATGAGCATCATCATCGTCATGGTAACCGCAGATGTGTAGACCTTGACTTGACTTTGTGAGTTGAGAGGCCAAGATCTCTTTGCTCAGTCAAAGAGGACAAACAAGGCAGACCCTGAATCTCCCAAAGTGTGCTACCCACTGGAAACCCTCAGATGTCATATGTATTAAGAACACAGTGATATGATACTAGTATCAGTGAGGATTAAACTCAATGAAATTTATCAATGTGCAGTGCAGATCTGGCCATAGCAACAAAATCCAGCTGTTGTTGATTGTAATTAAGGCTATTTTTTTTTTTTAATTTTAGAGTGCTTCTCATATCAATGTAATAGAGGATTCCAAAACTTTGATGCTTCTTAAGCAAGGTCACTTTGGGAAGTGCTTGCTTCTCCTGGCAGATGAGGTGGAAGCTGAGGCTGATGGTTTTTTCCTTTCCCGGATGTCCACAGCCAAGGCAAGAGCAACTTTATCCATAGGTCAAACCAGCAGTTTGCTATTTTATGTAAAAAAAAAATCAGCTGGTCCTTTCTGGTGAGCTATTTTATCCTTGAGAATATCATGGGACTCTGCTAAGTTCTCCTATCACATAGTCAGTCATCAGTCTCTGGGGAACAGCATGCTAGGTGATCATTTTATTATGTTCATTTTCTTGTGGCAGGTAAGGCTATTATAGCTAGGGTGCTTTCGGTTGCTGCCGCTTTGCGCTCAAGTGTGAGCATGCTCTTTGTGTGTGTGTGTGTGTGTGTGTGTGTGTGTGTTTCCACACTTAAGGACAACAACTTAACTCTTTCTGGTTTTTTTGTTTGTTTGTTTGTTTTTTTGTTTTTTTCCTTGGCTTTTATAACACTACTTAGTACCACAGACTCTAAGAGGTAGGGATCTGAAGGATAGAAATCTGTGATGTGCCCTAGAGAGCTTTACTCTGGTCTATCCTTACACCTGCTAAAGATGCCAGAGCCCGAGAGCAAAGCAATCCACAGAAACTCTGTTCCATCTGATCTTGCTTTTACTACACAATGTTAGCTTTAGAGGAGCGACTGCCCTCCTATGGTGTACCTAATTGCCACTTGTCAGCAGCTCAGTTTGGTGTCCTAGATGCACGGTCATGATTCTGAGTGGAGACAGGCGCTTCCAGGAAGACACTAATGAAACTCTGAAAAATAAAATATCGTCCTCACTATTTACTACATTTTCCCTTTAATTCAGACTCATGTCTGACTTGAGAGGAAATTGCTAGTTGCTAAGTTGGTGTAAGAAGATATTTTCTAAGTCTACTTCCTAAAGGGGCTAGTCCGACAGATCTATTCATGTTGAGATGTCAGGACCTGCTCATCCTATGTGGGACGTGGAGTAGATCTGAGTACCAGGGTGCTTCTGTGTGTTACAATGGCCTTTTGACAGATCTGAGTGCTGACCACACAGAGTGTTCATCTAGTGAAAGCTCATCGAGTCATCTGTGAATGGTTCGTGTACTTTAAGTATATGTTACTTTCATTAAAAAGTTTACTCTTTGTGTTATATCCATATAATGCAATATTATTCTGCACTATACATTATGAGACTTCACTATACATACACACACACACACACACACACACACACACACACACACGTCCTAAATGGATATTCCTAAGTGAAGCAAGGTGACCTGAAAAGACACCACAAGCTAGAATTCCAGCCTACAAAGCATGGAGAACATAAAAATCATTAATGATTACCCGGGCTTCGATTGGAAGGGAAAGATAAATGGAGAGATAGTATAGCCAAACTACCGAGGACTCTCAGTTTGGTGAAACTCTTCAATGTAGGATGCTACATAACATCACGACAGGTTTCCCTAAATCCTGGAATGTGGGGCTCACACCATGAGTGGACCTCCGTTTCAGCTATGGACTCAGTGACAGAGGCAAATCAATTTACGTTGATCTTTGGCAATGCGTGGGCTACACTGGCTGGAGGTATTGATAATAGGGTGTGTGTATTGCAGGGAGTGGGATGGGGAGGGGAGGCACATGGGATTTCTCTGTACTGCTGGTTCAAGTTTACTATGAACCCAAGCCTGCTCTAAAGAATAAAATCAATTACAAAGAAAATCACATACTTAATTGTTAGTCAACTCTCTGAGTTATTAGTGATTTTTTTCTTCATTGCTGTGATGCCAAACCTGACAGAAACAAATGAAGGGAGCAAGGTTTCTTTTGAAGCAGGACATCATGGCAGGGCAAGTGTTGTATTGAAAGTGGCCTCGGCTGTGGCGACAGAAGGATGGGGTAGCTGGTCACATTGCATCTATACTTAGGTAGCTAGAGAGATAAATGATGCTGCCATGTGCTTCCTCCTTTCTATTCAATTTTGTATCCCATGACATGGTGCCACCCAAATTCAGGACCCATCTCCTCCTCTCAGTTAAATTGCTCTGGAAACACCTCAGACATACCCAATCACTGCATCTTTGTGGTAACGTCATATCGGGGCAAGGTGGCAGCAAGTTTAACTATCACTTTATCACTTTAACAAGAACTGATGTCATCACCTTATAAAGGTAGGTTTATTTTGGATGATGGTTTTGAAGGGTTTAGTGCACTTGTCTGTTGGCCCCAAGACTTTGGGTCAAACACTGTCATGAAAGGAAGGTAAGGTGAGATGGAACTGCTCACTGTCCAAGATACAAAGCAAAGGAAAGAAGAGGCTAGGGTTCTATAAGCCACTTTCAGGGCATGCAGCCCCCCCCCCCACTACCTAAAGACTCCCTTTGGTCCCATCCCTTAAAGAACTTTTCAGTCCATAATAGAAGAACCCTAGGGTTTAAACCTGAACACATGGGCTTCAAGAGGATATTTAAGATACAAACAGTAGTGCATACAGATGTTACTTTTAAACAAGGGCCTTTACATTTTTGTTATAAATAGAACCACCACTCTCTACCTCCCAGGTCAGCCCTGCTGCACACAGGTATATGAAGCATTCAAGGAGGTGAGAGAAAGCAGCTCTCAGAGTACAGTCTTTTCCTAACCATCTAGAACAGAACAGGCATCTTTAAGAACTGTGCTCTTATAGAATTATTAATATCCATTACACCAGCAAACAGAAGGTTGGGGTAAGTGTCTGCTTCTGGGTGTAAGCCATTAGGAGCAGAGTCCCCAGACTTCTGTTTGTTCATCGTTATGGTTTCAAGTTACTGGGAAGAGAAAGTGGAATAGAGTGACAGAGAGTTGACTAACAGGTGAAGTATGTAATTTTCTTTCTAATTGACTTTATTCTTTAGAACAGTCTTAGGGGTCATTGAACCAGCAGTATGGAGAAATCCCATGTGCCTCCACTCCCCATCCCACTCCCTGCAATACACACACCCTATTATCAATACCTCCAGCCAGTGTAGCCTATGCATTGCCAAAGATTAATGTAAATTGATCTGACGTGGAAAAGGCATAGGAACAGGAATGCTCTAGAAGTGCACACGATGCTAAGCTCTCCTGAGCATTCAATGTCTAGAAACTCTAAACAAGGGTTTTCAAAGCAAAGCAGACGAGTTTCGCTGTGGACAAATGTTGATGGACTGTGTGCCTGTAACTGTCCATTCATCCATTAAAGGTAAACATGCTTATTGAATACCAATCAATGCATGAAGTATTGAACTCTTGTCTCTAAGAATTCACAGCTACGTCAGGCACCATGACAGAGTCTCTGAGTAATAACAAGTGGTGACACACAGTGTGGCATTATAGGATATTAGGGTATTTGAGGAGGTCTCACCTAAGCTGGGAGAGAGAGTGGGAGACCTTTTGTGTTATGTATGGGGGAAGAGTTGCACCCGGCAGAAGCTATGAGAAACTCAGTCTTATTCTTTTCAAAACTCCAGAAGAGAAGCTATACTGGCTGCCTGTTCACATGTTTGGGCATTAAAGAAAGAGTTGTGCTTGAGGGTATGGCTCAGTTGGTAAAGTGTATCCCTTATTATGCATGTGATAAAAGCCAAGATTTGTAGGTTTAGAGGTTTTAAAATGTACTCTTAGTAAGGGTTCTCAATGCTTTGACCCCACTTCTAGCCCACCATCCAAAGGTAGGGGAAGAAGAGATGGTAAACAGGACAAGGGGATGTGGACCTGTTTGGAAGTAGTTCTTTGGGTGCGATTCTGATCTGTTTGTCATGATATCAGCACTCCAGTTGAGGAGTATCAGGATGCCAACAGTCCAGTTCAAAAGCCACCAAATCATCAATGGTGGCACAATGTAGCAGAAACAACCAGGCCTACACCAAATTGACATAACTCAGCAGGAGTGACCAGGACCAGCCAGAACGCATGGAATGTTCTGTGGTGCCTCTCTCAACAAAGCGAAGATCAGTGAAGATTTGAGACCAAGGAAGCATTGCAAGGCTATCTGTGCAAGCATCCATTGAGTCACCGTCCATTGAGTCCCTTTCTACTCTCCCCAAACATCACACATCCTCCCACGGATCTTACCTCCACAAAACACATGAGTCTGCATCACAACGATACAGCCAGAAACTTACGATTCAAAGTTTGGCAGCATGAACCTGTAATTTAATTCTAGGGAGGGGGAGGCTGGAGGATCTGGGACTTACTAGCCAGCAGTCTAGTCAATAAGAAAAGCCTCAGGTTTAATGATGAGAGACCCTGTCTCACAAAATAAAGTAAAACAATATTGTAGTAGAATCTATGTTGACTTCAGGCCTCTCTCTCTCTCTCTCTCTCTCTCTCTCTCTCTCTCTCTCTCCTCTACACACACACACACACACACACACACACACCAACACGAGCGCACAGGCACACGTGTGCAAACACACAGTTGATCAGAAAGCAAGAAAACTCCATTTTCTGTGTGTGACATTTAAGAACTACATAGGGAAGGCAGGAAAGTTTTAGAGAAGAGCAATTCAAATGCTAAGGCATTGGTTCCACTTGGAGTTGTCACGTGTTTCCATGCTTGACTTCCTCTCATGAGCTCCATGTATTGCAATTTGACCCCTTATGACCGCCATCCCATCCCCAGTCTCCACTGTGATGACCTGCTGCTGCTGCTGTTTCATTAACCCTTAGATGAAGAGCTGCTAGCACCATTCCTGGAAGCAGTCTGTCTGCAGTCAGGACCTGAGCTGGAAGAGTAATTGATCTCTGTGTGAGTAGAAGCCAAAAGTAGAATGGTAAGATGTTATGTCTACACAAACCTATGTCTGTAGAGATACAGCTCATGGCTTATGATAGTGTGAAAGAGAGAAAAAAGAAGCAAGGACTCTTCTTCATTTGAAGTGATGATAGTTGGAAGGAAAGGGATTGGTTGAATCTTACAGTGATTATAGAAAACAGACAAAGCCTGTTGGTCATGTAGAACACCAGGGAGGTGTCTGGACTCTTCACCTTGTAACCGGCATCTGCATGTTCTCTGAGCACCAGGTAGAAAGCCTGGCTCCTAAATCACAAGGCAACCACGGACGCTAGAAGAGAAATTTAAGATAAATGAAGTAATTTAGTCTAAGCATGAGAAGAATCTAGATACCAATTTAAAAAAAAAAATACGCAGGCTGAAAATACAAAACGGTAGTAACATGAATTTGTGGTGCTAATAGGTCATAGCCTCAAGGGTAGAATATTTATGAGTCCAGAGTGATCGCAACAAATGATTAATAGATAAATAAATGTGAAGCAGAGAAAATTCTTCTTTAAAGAATTCTAAATACTATTTATTAATCCTGTTGCCCCTAGGGGACATTACACACCCCTCTACAAACTGTGGAGTGTTCTGAGGAACAACGAAGAGAAATACAGAATGGCAGTTTTTCCCGCAGGAGAAACCTGACAGGGCCAGCCCTGAACCACTGGGATCAGCTGGTGACGTAGGCAGTGCTGAGCCCTGCTGGCCTCCTGCACGCTGTGCTACAGGGTGATAAGAAAGGCTCGACCGCCTTTGCCGCCTTTCTAAAACAACAACAATAAACCAAACATAAAACCACAGTCCACTTGAGAGAATCGCACCAACAAACTTCAGAGGAAGTTCTTCTACAAGTTATCTATGCTGAAAGGTCATAAAAAGCAGAGCCTTTGTCAGACAAAGGCCAGAGATGATAGGGTAAGAATAGCTCTACACATACTAAACAAATCTAAACATTAGCTAGAAACTTGTTAGGAAAATCTGCCGTGTTAACATATGATGAGACTGACGAGAAGGGCCGTGCGTGAGACACTGTACTGTCTCGGGACCTTTCTAGAGACCTAACATTATGCCTGTATGCTCTTCTTTATCATTGTGACGAGAGCACTTGACGGAAAAACTTTAAGGGAAAAAAAAAAGGATTATTTTGGCTCATGGTTTTAGAGATCTCAATCCAACATAGTGGGAAGGACGTGGGCCGCCTTTCCTCATCTAGGTCGGCCACCAGCAAACCTGGTGATTCTCTCATCCACGCATTATCCTCTGGCTATCCAATCAATGCTGGGTTACAGGAAGTGGCCACACCCACCCAGGGGGATCTTAACCTCAGGTCTTCATGCTTACCCAGCAAGCACTTTACCTGTTAAGCCATTTACCCAGCCCCAAAGTAGATTTTTATACAAAAGAGAAATCCCTAGGTCTTCAATGAGGGTCGAGAAGGAGACCGCTTGTGCTATCTAGACTAAAGCAGATCTAGGGTGGGACAGTTAGTCCATATGAGGGCCTTACCCCACATTGTATGATCACAGTGCTTACATATATGCAGTATATGTGATAGTATGTTGGGGAGGCACAGCCATGGGGACCATTGTGGGTTATTTCCCTTCTGTCCCGAAATAGTCGGATTTGTCTCTGAAGTGGGTTGGAAAAAGTAGAGTGAATCTGCTTTTTCACTTTATTCTAATTCTTAGCAGGTAGCAAGGGTGCCGCTATGTCTTCCCTGCTCAGCTTCCAATCTCTTTCCATTGCTCATTCTTTCTCTCATCTTCCTCCCTATTCTCTCTTCTCCAATGTGCTACTGTTTATTGTTTATTCAGAAAACAATTCCTTAGTGTTTATTATGTCCAGATCCTGGCAGAGCAAGGATGGCCAGTACTGCCTGTTGTCCATGGGGACTGAGCCACCTGGGAAGATGGCAACAGAGAGTGGGGTGTCTAGAGAGGAGACAGGTGGATTGTAGAAAAGGCTGCAGCTAGACACACAGACGCCCTGGCTTCAGCTGTCCAGGCCCATCCGGGTTGTATTAGCTACTTTTCTCGTTGATCTGACTTAATATGTGACAAGAGGCAACTGAGGGAAGGGAAGACTTGCTCTGGTTCACAGTTTGAGGGTCCAGCCCATCATGGCAGGAAAGGCATGGCGGTACCAGCTTCCATCTGTGTGGATTAAGAATGCTGGGATTTGACCCACTTTCTCTCTTTCTCAGGCTTGTTGGATGGTATCAGGGAGTGTCTCCCCTCCTCACTTATCAAAAAAGTGCTCTCATAGACAGGCGAAAGCATGGCCCATGAACACCTAAGCCTTTCTTAATCTAATCATGGTGATAACAGTAATTGTCATACGGGGTCATCAGGAAAACAGTTCATTCTGGGAAAAGGCCTGGATGCAGATCCTTCAGGAAGAACCGAGGACCTAGGCCAAGTAGCCATACAAGGACTAAGAGGAACCAGCCAGAATTGTGAGCAGGAGTGGGTAGGGCCAAGTCCCTGTACTTTTCTCAGAGACAGGACACTCCTACTGTGTCTGCTGCTGCCCAGTGCATGGAGATGGTAGATTCAGAATCCTCTCAGCTTCTGTCCTCTTTTTCCCAACATTCCAGTGACTCAGAAACAGAGTTGGCCCCAACCCTTAAGGGGTCTAGCATCCAAGTATATCATAAGGCCAAAGGAAGAAAAGGCTGGGGCTTCGAACACAATAGAGAAGAGACAATGTTGGTGACCTGTTATTTTAGAATTCTGGCTATTAGCCTATCCCTGACTGATTCTCTCTTTGTCTGTCTGTGTATCTGCGTGCCTTCTCCTGACCCTCTCTCTCTCTCTCTCCTCTCTCTCTCTCTCTCTCTCTCTCTCAACACCACACAACACACACACACCACAACACACACACACAGGGGGGGGGGAGGGAGGGAGAGGGGATACAGAGAGGGGGAAAGGGGGAGGGAGAGGCCTGACACCTGACACCACAGCTCTCACATTATAGTCTCTCTAGAGCAGGCACTATCAGACTGACCTTGAGGCTTTAGGAAGTCTCTGAATCTCTGATCTGTGAAATTTTAACACGAATGAACTCTTTTTAAAAATTACATTTTATTTATTCATTTTGTCAGCATGTGTTGACATATGCAGATAGGGCATGCATGTACATGGAATCCTAGAGGTCATGGACAATCTTCTCCTCTCCTGTGTGGGTCCAGGGATTGAACTAAAGTCCTCAGACTTGGTGGTAGACATTGAGCTCACTGAGACACCTTGCTGGCCTGTGACAAACATTCCTCTGATCTGCAAGCAGTCCGTGGCCCATGTTACAGGAGCATGACTGGCCAGGAGACATGGGACCCTATGTGTCACACAGGGATCCTTTCTCCTCATGGTACCATTGTTAGCAGTTTCCTTGTTTATAATGTCCCTCCACCAGCTTGCTCCTTTATGACGAGTGAACTGCTTAGTCTTTTGTCAACTTGATAAGAGTCATCTGGGAGGAAGGAACATCCATGGAGATATTGTCTCCATCAGATAAACTTGTAGGTAAACAAACCTATAGGACATTTTCTTGCTTACTAATTGATATGGGAAGGTCCTGACTACTGTGTGCTGGGCCACCTTTGGGACGGTGGTCTTGGGTTATATAAGAAAGCACATGAGCAAACCATGGGGACTAAGCACATGGCCCATGCTTCAGTTCCTGCCTCCAAATTCCTGCCTTCAGTTCCTGCCCTGATTTCCCTCAGTGATGAACAGTAAGCCATAAGGTAAAACAGATCCTTTTCTTCCTCTCTCCAGTTGCTTTTGGTCTAGTGTTGACCCTGGAAGAGAAAACAACTCAGTAAACTTCCCTTTAGAAATCCATCAGGGACCCCAGAGAAGAATCAGTCAATACTGGGTCTAATCAGATCAGAACAATTGCCCATCATACACTGTGTAGGAGATCCTAGGGATCACGTTTAAATTCTCGTAGACATACTAACTAGATGGCTTATGGTCATCTCTTTGACAGGAAAACCCGGGCTCAAAAGGGCAAAGAAACACGCAGAGACACCCATGCAGTGGCTAGACCCAACCCCCTTTCTCCCAAAGCACGCATGAGTGTACCACCCTGAGATCCCGCTGGGCTATAATATGAAGAGGCTGCTTGGGGCTCTACCCAGGATGCTCCAAAACCATCCATTATTCTGCAGAGCCACAAATGTCATCACGTTTTCCTTGGTGCTTTGACTGGTACAAAACCCGAGGCCGCATAAAGCCATTATCAGCAATGTCCCAAAGTGCAGGAGACTGGATTTTTTGATCTTTGTTTCCCCGAGGCCATTAAACAAACGGCAAGGACGAAGAACAGTTATTAAAATAAAAATGCAGTGTTCAGGAATCTGTGCTGATAATCTTGGAATCTGACTGCTTTGTGTCTTTCTGGTTTAGCAGGGACCCAAATCCCATATGCCAGGCAGGCCTCCTCAGCTGAGAGTTGAGGCCATTATCTGATTATTCAAGGTGAAAAACCCACAATGGCTTCTATCACCCGGAGACAGCATGTGTTTTGTTTTTCCTGAGAATAAGTTTCTTTGGATGGACTTATCTGAGTAACCCTTCCTTCCTGCTTTGTTTGGGAGGTTGTTATTCTGATCAGAAAGGAGCTGATATTTCTACAATGAAACCAGTTTCAAATTTCACAGAAGTAAAAACCAATTTTCCACAGGGTTTGTGAGGACACACAAACATACCCTCACCACACACACACACACACACACACACACACATGTACTCTCCTCTACACACATGCACACACATTCTCTTACATACAGACACACACAGTCTTACACACACATACTCTCTCTTACACACTCTTACACACACAGAACACACTCACACACACTCATATACACAGACACACATTCTTACATACAAACACTCACATATGTATTCTCTTACACAGACACACACATACATACACACGCATTCTCTTGGGACATGCACACACTCTCACACACTCACATACACACTCTACCGACACACACACTCTTACACACTTTCACACACTCATTCTCTTACATATAGAACACTCTTGCACACAACTCTTACTACAGACACACACATAACATACACACACACACACACACAGAATTCCTCTGTTGTGTGCTTAGAGTACCTTTATTTTATCCCCTCCCTTTCCAGCTCCCCCCACCTCACCCAGGAATGCTGCTCACTGTAGATATGCATCATGTTTATAATCAGCCAGTTTTGCCCTTGTTCCACGATTGCCCTCTCCCTCCTGCCTTTCATATTTTTTATTTGAAAGCTGTTCACTGCTTCTAGAAGCCCCAGCAAATGTCTCAAGAGATGTGATACCTCCGGCAAGTCCTTGCTCGGGTGGGTTGTGAGCTTTCGAGGTGCACAAAGCCAGTGCCGCTCAGTAATCTTTTTTGTCAAGCTTGCCTCTCTTCCTCCCTCTCCCCATTCCAGGAGCCTATTAAATTAATGAGATGGAAGTCAGTGCTATAGCGGTCGACGTGTTATTGGTGTAGAGCACAGACGCTGTTACACTGTGCCTGTTTTCTCTCCTGGGACATTTAATTTCCGCTTCTCAAATGAGGCGAATGAGAGGCCTGGCAGTGTGCGTTCCCAGCACTCTGTGATGCAGATAATGAGGGTACTGATAGGTGCCTAGGAGACTTTGGTGGCTCCAAGCACAACCATGGTCTGATAATGCTTTATGCCAGCAGCGTCACAGCGGAGCCGCTATCATCCCTCAAGGAATGGTTCATCTTTATGTGTAATACAGCAGCTGTCACCTAAATGGCTAATGGGGAGCAAAGTAGAACCTTTAGTGCTAGTAATCTTTGTCACTTAATAATTTTAAAGACATCAGACTTCCGTGGCTCTGGCAAGTTTGAGTGAAAGTGCACTTGCCGATTTTGTGTTGTTTGTGGTGGATTAAATGTAAATTGAGAAATCCGCGGTGCTGTTCTGTGCAAACCTAATTTAGTATAATTTGAATAGCCGAGTAATTAAAATGTATTATAGGTGTAAGATGCTGGGATGGTGGAGTGCCTGCGCTTAAGAGGAAGATTTATTGGGCTCGCAGCATCCGCAACAAACCTTCTACCGCCACATTAGCTAACATCTGTTGGAAAATGTCAAGATGCAGGGCAGAAGATGTGTGTGCAGAATACAGGCTTTCAGGAATGGGAATGACAATCCAGAAACACGGGGCACTTGCAAGTTAAATTAATTAGCAACAAGACCTGCATCTGTATGGGCACACGCATGCAGGAGGTGTGTGTGACTGCATGAAGGGGCACGGATGTGTGCACACAGGTACATACGGACATGCATCCTTTCTAATTAACATCCAACCCTGGAGAGTTTGATTGAATTTAAGGAATGGGGTAATAATAGCAGTACAGTTAATACCAACGGTGTTGGTGTTGACACTGGGCCATTAGTGTTTCCTGGCAGATTATTTTGTTTGCTTTGCCCGAGCGCACAAGATTAGAGAAGGTGATTTAGTAGGCGAGGGCACTGGAACCTGAAGGGACGCCAAGCCAGTTTCAGTCACACCTACAACCAGGCTGCAGTTCTTTGGGGCGTTACTGCACCTGTGCTGGCAAAGGTTAAGAGGCAAGAGATTTTAGAAGCTATAGATACAGCAATTGTCCAGGGGGGAAGAGAAAGCAGGGATGCAATATCCTTTTAAGGGATAATCAAAGGATGTTTTGAAATCTGGAAAAAAATTACATGTGTGTGTGTGTGTTATTTACCTGTATATGTACAAATATATGTATAAATATAGATATACAAGTATATAAAAATATACATACAAATATACATACAAATATATACAAGTATATACATATATATACAAATATATACTAATATATGCATACATATATACACACACATACACACAAGTATGTGTGTGTATATATATACATATACATACACATACACACATACTACATACACATACATTTGGAAGACATAGCTCTCAAACATAAAGCACATTTCCAGGAGGTACCAGTCAGGAGGTAATGGAGAGAGGGTCAAATGTATGTAAGATGTTTCGAATGTCAATGAACATGCACTCTTTCTGCATCCTCAAGTGGCTGGCCAAGGTCCGCTCTCAAAGACATAAGCCTTGGCAGGAGAAACAAAGCCAGCAGCACGGAGGAACTAAGGGCATGGGTAAAAATTGACATCTGACCTCACTTCTGCCTTCCAGATCACTCTGCTATCCCATTCCAGAACATCTGGTCGAATGTATGTAAAGCTAATAGGAAATCTCCAAGGTGTCATTGACCTACCTCAGAAGACTCACCTCACCTGGCCGAGCCCACTTCTGGGGCCTGGGAATGTCCGTGCGTTCAAGTGCATGTGGACCAGTACTGGGTTCAGGCCCTGGAGTCAGCCAGCCTCCCATTCATGTCTCCGAGGATACAGCAACAGCAGACTGTTTGAATAAATATGGAGATTTTAAGTAATGTTTTTAAAAGCACCCCCTGGTTTGTGACGTCTGAGCCAAAAACAGTATTGACACAAAGTGTTGGAAACATTCGCTAACACCTGAGGTCTGCCTCCTCAGTCATGTGTCTCTCCACAAGTAAAGGAAGGAACACAACAAACCCAGCAATCATCGCAGGGGGAGGCTGGGGTGGGGAGAGGCAGGGTGGGGGACGGACCAGTAATGCAAGGTTTTAAAATAGTTGTTTTTCTTAATGTAATAGCAACACGGTAGTCGACACATTTTCAGATTAGTCTCATTTTCTTGCCATTCATCATTTTATCAATTAGCAAGAATTCTTGGGGACTCTTATGAATGAAGTTCCTAAGAGCTACGCAAGACCTGCTTGAGCTCAGCTTTCGCCAAAGTCCACCTTACACAGCAGGTCATATTTTGGGTCAGATCTTCATCTCCTTTTCATTTCAACAGGAGACATCATGTTTGCAATTCAGAAAGTTGTCAAAAAGACGGCTTTCAGGAGCCAAAGTATGAAAGTCAGTATGACCAACATGGGCAGAAGAACATCAAACGTCTGACTCCGTCTTCCATTTATTCAAAACAAAGTCTTCAGAGCCAGAACACAGAGGCAATGGCTGTAGACCCGCCTCTGCAATGCAGCAAGTGGGGAAGGACTCTGTGCAATTCAATAAAGTATATTTAGCATATTTTCATGGCACCCAATATCAGCTGATCAACCTCTTATTAGTATAAATGGCATAGATTAGTGTCAGGCATTTTCAACAGTGAAGAAATTACAGGAGTCTGCAAGGCTCATTAAGTTCTGGCTGCATGTTAACGAGGGGCTAGGCCTTATTAATAAGAAGAGGAAAAGATAAAACTAAGCTGCAAGGGGGAAAAGGAAGAAAAACCACATTTCTTAAAACAATCGCTGGCATTCTGAAGGGGGAGGTGTATTGGGCGATTCTTCTTGTTCCTAGTCTGCAAGGCATTTGAGGTGGTGTGCACACTGTTGGTATGGTTACTCTTTGAAACGTACGACGATTATTCTGTGTAGCGTGTGTCAAGCACATACAGAAGTGTGCCATTTCAAAACCTGGCGTGGCTGTCAACTTTTGCCTCTGAGCTGATGTTGTGACGTTGGGTTCAGGTTTTGCGCTCTCAGGTGATGATGGAGATGCTGCCAGAGAAATGAAACATCCCGATGTCTCCTCTACTCACACAGTTTGCCGAGTTGGAGAATCTTGGTGTTAGCAGACAGCCAGACCTTGAGAAGAGAGATAAAAACAAGATGCTCTGTGACATGATAGCTAGCTAATCAAAGAGGGCGTTTTCTGCTGATTCAAAAGAGTGTGATGTATTCTAATGAGAAACGAAACAAGACAACAACTCCACCACCCAGATTTTGTTCAAATGCTTGTGAGTTAATAAAGCCTTATGGTAGAATACAGGGGATACAGCAGAGCCACACTGCCCAGTAAAAGTCGAAGCTGTCAGCTGGACACTGCTACATGGGGTGGAGCCATGGCATAGAGTGAAAAGTCGCAGGCAAAAGGAACCCCCCAGACCCAGGACATTCCTCAAGGTGCTTTTGAAACCAGTGTGAAGAAAAAGTATTGGCCACAGATGCTTTAAAATTACACAGAAGCATTGCATGTGCACACACGCAAAGCAACATAGAAAACGAAGGGTGAGGTTTGCTTCTTTCTAAAAAGTAAATTTATTTAGTGTTTGTGAGTGTACGTATCTTGGGCATGCGTATACCACACCGTGCTTGTGGAAATCAGGGGACAGCTTGAAGGACTTGATTTTTTTTTTTTTCCTTCCATCATGAGGGGCTAGGCCATAGAACTCTGGTCGTCAGGCACGGTAGCATGTCCTTACCCAGTGTGTGGCCCTGTTTTCAGTGTGTATGTGCATGTGTGTGTGAGTGTGTGTGTGTGTGTTTGTGTGTATGGGTACATGTGTGCACAGGCACACTTAGTGTGGAGGCCGATGGCTGATTTCCAGTGCCTTTATCTTTCTCCTCCTCTTTATTTTAGACAGAGCCCCCCATTGAACCTCGAATTCAGCCCACTGTTTTAGCTGGCTGGTCAGTCAGGCCCAGGGACCTGCCTGTCCCTGTCTTCTAGTGCTGGATTTACAACTATATGTCATCATACCCAGAATCCCGAGTGTTTGGGGGATCCACACTCAGGCCCTGGGATTACACAGCAAGCGCTTGGCTCTTTATTCACTGGTCTCTCTCTTCAGCCTAATGGTCATGTTTGTTGTTTGTTGTTTCCGTTTAAGCAGAAATTAAAACCTTCCATACTTTGTACTTCTTGTAGGCTCCTAGCTAACAGCATTTTAACATTTTAGGCTACATTCATTGTCAGAAAATGGTAAGTTTTATATAAAAGGAGAACAGGGACTGTAAAAGTCTATTGTTGAACATTCAACAGGAATTTAGAGTTCAGGGTTATTTGGAATTATCTTCCGTCGTATTTATGATATTGTCCCGTAAGCTTAGACATTACATATCTTCGGTGTCCACCCTCTCGTGTCTGGTTCTCCTATTTATTTCTCTCATCATATTCAGATGGAAAATGAAGTGGATTTCTCTTGAGGTTTGTTCTGAAGCATCATTGCCACATGTTTTCTCGCAGCTCCCAGACACCATTTTTGGCATATGACCGTTGCAAAGTGGGGTGAGCAGCTTCAGCCTGGGTCTGCTGGGTGCTCGGAATGATGGCTACATTGTGTAAATGTCCAGGGAAAGTGGAGGTTCTGGGGTGAAGGATAATGCGTATTTTGGTCACTCTGCACTGTGCTGTCTCTAATTATGGGGATTGAGGCCAGTATAGTTGCAAACTTCATCTGCCTGATAAAAATAAATAAAAATAAAGCTCCCTGTCTCTGCTCCATCTAGGATGTCTTCACAAGCCAGGACTTGTGAAGCCACACATATAAACACTATAGGTTTTAGCTGCCAGAGAAGGCATTTCTCAAGATAGTTGAATTGAATTTCTGGGCATGTCAGTTTCCCAGTAATAGTCATCTGTGTGTGTCGATTTTAACTGTATCCATTTCATCCAGAAGTCTGTGAAACAATGTCGTGGGGGTTCCTCCCTGAGTCCACACGGAGGAACAACGGCTTCTCCTTCTAATCTCTAATTCAGAGATACAGAAATTGCCTCTGGTCACCATCCTTCACAGCAGGTTTTACCAATGGGGTGGAATCTGGTTTCAGGGAAACTCTGCAAGTCTCAAAAACCTCTGAAAGCCCCACCCTGAAAGAATGTGTATGCTACTTGATTTCCTGGAGTGACATGGTGTGTATTGAAAAAAAATATTTCCTTTATTGTTACATTTTAGGCACGTTTACTGTTAGCTGCTTGGCTTCATTATGGATCATAGTTTGAATCTACAAATCAAGTATAATTAGACTTAGCGAACTGATTGGATTTCTAATTAAGCTACATTGGAGACAATGTACAATCAGTAAATATTCTGACTAGGTACATTTTAAAGAGCAACTCTTGGGCTTTTTGCTGATGACTAGACACTAGTGTCATTAAATTTGTTGGTGGCAAGCAAATTTTAAAGCTAAAATAGAGGCAATTAGTAAAGATCTTGAAATATTTAATCACGTTTGTCCAATTAGTGTGCAATTAGGCAGTGGTGTGGCGTGGGACAGGCATTCTGCCTCAGTGCTGGGTACAGAAGGATCCCTTTGAAATTTTGCTGTTTAGTTTATTGATATATAAAAATGAAGTTATGGTTGTAATTTCCAATTTTAAAAAAATACCATGCAGATGGTCTGACTATATATTTAACAATGTTAAACAAATCTAAACAAGGGGAGCAAACGCTACCTGAATTGCACAGCTGTGGTCTGTGAGTGAGTTCTGGATGGGGGAGATTACAGCTGTGCTTATCTGGAACAGAGAAACCACCAGGCATTTCAGACTGGTGGAATCAGAGGCCTGATCAGCTCACCCAACAGGTCTTAACATGACTGGCAGTTCTTGACTTGTCCAAGTTCCTGGCGGTTAGCTATGCTCCTCTGAATTCCAATGATTTTAATTTTACGCACAGGGAGAACCCAGAAGAGATCTTGTAAAAAGTTGATTTGAAGAGACAGAGGAACTGAATAGTAGCTTGACTTGATAATTTCATTGTAAACAGACTCCCTCATGACTACTGGGTTGTGATGCTGTCTGTGAGAGACTTGACATACTGTGTGTGGAGGGAGTGAAGTGGAGATTTTTGGTTTCTTTGGAAACTCACTTGTGTCACGTGATTTTTTTTTTTTTTTGGAAGCTGTCTTGTGAGAGGATGTTTTGCTGAAGCAGACATGTGAGAAGGTACATGATGTTTGAAAAGAGTATAAATGGAATCCCACAAATAGTGAAAGGACACTCTTGCATTTCAACACCAAGCAATGCTTCACTGGTCTCCGCTGGTCTCCACTGGTCTCTGCTGGTCTCCATTGGTCTCCGCTAGTCTCCGCTGGTCTTTGGTCTTTGTCAGTGTTCACTTCATAGAGAACAATGTGCCAAAGAACTTCTTGTGGTATTCTGGCTGATCTTTGTTGCTTCCATTGTTGACTCTTGCCATTTGGGTGTAGCCTTGTGGTTTCTTCTGGATCAAGCCACAGATACTGATTCTTGTTTGGTGTTTGCTATGGACTGGACTGCTGGTATCCTGACAATGGAAGAGTGAAATCGCCCCCAAGAACTACTTCCAAAAAAGTCCACAAACCGCTAGTCAAGCTCTAGTCAGTAGGTTAGAAGGGAGGTTAAAGTGGTTAAGAACCCTAACTAAGGTCTGTTTAGAGAAAAGTCTAAGCCTACAAGGGAGGAAGACTGTCTCTTGTTTCAGGCCCTTAACTGGCCTTATCCTGCCTTAGCACACTGCGCTAAGTATGTTCCTTCTCCTTGCTCTGATAAGAAGGCAGTAGCAGTCTTACTGTAGGCGAAGCGCTGTCATGAAATGGACACAGCATCTTGTATCATTAGGGTGAGTCAGATCCTGGCGTGGATGACTTCAAAGATGCCGGCAACGCTGCTGCCTCATGACTTAGTGGAAGAGCAGGAGAATAATAGAATAGTAATTAAAGGGGGAAAGTGGGGATGGGGGTAACTGGGAGAAATCCAGCATACACCTAGACCTAGTCTGAGAAACTTGTGTAGATGAAAGAATTATACACCACGCTAAGGTTTAATCTTAGTGTCATTTGGGCTGGGAGATAAAAAGTTGTTCTTGAGTCAACTTGTTTCTCTCAACCCTGGTGGCCTGGTAGGTTCGATATATTCTTGTGTTGGATCTCAGGGCCTCAGGAAAGGTGCCCAGACACACCCAGTTCTCTTGGGCATGTTGGTGTGCACACTGCCAGATGCACACACATGCTGGTTGGATAAGTTCTCCCAAAAGAGACCCCATGTGTAACTAAAGATGTGAAGCATGAAGGAAGAACGAAAGATACTTGTCTTTGAAAAGGGTTTGGGAGAATATACACAGAATTTGGGATTGAACAAGGGAGGAAAAGAATGTAAAGCATCTCAGTGGTTTTGACTAGAGTCTCACTTAGGTCTGATTTTCCTGTTTCCATAATTTTAAAGGCCTTTTTTCCTCCTCTTCTTAACTTTCTGGAAGTAGGCTATTATTGTCATAAGTCAAAGTTAAACTTTTGAATATAATTCAGTTATATATTGACATTCAAACTCTTAAACTTTATATTTAGAATTTTAATAAATTGACAGTTTTGTCATTGTCATCATCATCATCATCTTTGCATTGAGACAGGGTCTGGTGATGTTGCGTATGCTGCCCTGGATCTCAGCAATCCTTTCACCCCAGCTTCTGAGTTCTTCCTTGCCTGGCTCTGATTTTCAACACAGTAAATTTTAAACGTGAGAATGTGGCAAGTCAGTGAGTAGCTTGATGGTGGCTCTCCTCTCAAAAGAGCAAGAATGTGGTGACTCTGGGACAAGGCTGTGGTCTGTGGGGCCCAGTCCCAGGACTGTGTGTCACCCGTGCTGGGTAAGCTGGTAACAGACAACAGATCATGCCGAGTATTTAGATGTCATCGCAGACTATATGGTTAGGAAATAAAGATAGAGAACTCGTTAAATGAGAATTTCCGAGAAGGCAGTGGGTATCTTGATATCGTCATGTTCAACTATCACATGGGGTGTGGTCATACAAAAATGACAGCTTATTTCTCAAGACCTCAAGCTTAACTGGGTGTGCTGCATTTATGCAGGCAACCCCATTTCTAGAATTAACAGGAAGACATTAGTAACTCTGAAAAGCCCTGTCTCTTTACCACGAACCTGTGGAGTTTTGCCTCTGTTGGATAGATACTTAGGCAGAAAGTGGGTCACCTCATGTTGAGATTGCAGATTGAGGGACTAGTTCTTAGTCTCAGCAAAATTATGGGAATCTTCTTGGGGACCTTGAAGTCTTCTAGGGCCTGGCTGGAAACCAGCCTTACTCAACTAGACTCTCCTGACATCGAGCTCAGGCATCTGTATTGACTCAAGTTCCTAGCAATCCAGATGTGCAGTCAAGTGTGAACATCAGTCACGTAAGAGTTCTCATCGATGACACTGGAACCACCGGGGGGATTATACACAGAGCTCACATCTACAGCCCAAACCCAGAGGTTCCAATTTGAACAGTCTTAGTGGGAATCTGGCATTCATGCTTTAAAAACTATGTATATATAATACACACTTATATATGTATATATATATTATATGTGTATGTATATAGTACCTGTAATACATACAAAATAAGGCCATTTTCATGCAGATATATAATGTGCTTTCCTTCTCTCTTTCCCTTGTTCCCCTATGGCAGCCTCAGGTAGTATGGAATCACGTGGTATAATATAGGAGCTTAGGACTCTGTATGTGTATGTGTATGTGTGTGTGTTTGTGTTTCTTTCATGGAATTTACCTTGGTGTTCACCAACAGATGAATGGATACAGAAAACGTGGAATGCAACACACACACACACACACACACACACACACAATGAGTTTTACTCTATCACAAAGAAGAAGGAAATTATGTTGTTTGCAGGTAAATGGGAGGAAATGGAAAACATCATATTAAACAAAACACATCTGGCTCAGAACCTTTCCCATGGCTTTCCAGTGGTTTGGTGGAGTCAGTAGTGCTGCTGTGGGGTAGGGGACCAGGAGGGAGTCTCTGCCCACTATACCTGCTTAGTAGCACTGTATCCGCTGTAACTAGGGAGGGGGGGTGAGCACAGACCATTTCAGTCTGATCTGTAGAAGAGCACAGTTAACAGTGATCACCTTTCTAAAGTGGCCCCCACTCAGCATGGCTCTGGGTGGATGATGCAGCTCCCTCCACCTTGGTCTCCTAGAAGACAGAGTGATGCTCTCAGGCTCTCTGTTTGCTAATCTGCTTGGTTGGTGCAGGACCCGGTTACTTTGAGAGAGGAGAGAAGATGTCTTTTTTTCTTTGTCCTTCTCTCCCCTGCAGCCCCTCCTCTGACACTGCCCCCGCCCACACTGTACAAAGCCACACAGATTTGCCGAACAGGTCTGTAAAATTAATTATACCGTGAGTGCTTGGTAACCAATGAATTGTAAATTGTACATTATTAAAACAGCATCAGGGCTCTGACTGATCTATTATTCTTTGGGGGAATGAATGAAGATAAGAGCTTTATACATTTTAGAGGTCTTTCTTGCCACCATCCAGCAGACGCAAGGAGCAAACAGCACGCTTTTCTGTTTTGTTTTGTTTGGCTGGCAAGTTGAATTAAACAGAAAGTGTATTATTTTCCTTCCATTATTAAATTGTCGTACATGTTTTCATGTGTCTGCTCCTGGCATCGAACGTGGTAGTGGACATTCAATAAATGGTATTCTGAGATCACTGTGATAATGTGTATCTGTATATGATCATCCAAAAGGCAGTGCCTCATCAACCAAATGTGAGCTGGAGATATAAGATCTGACATGACATCATCACAAAACAAACCGTGTTGATATAGCGCTTCTCAGGAAAAAAAAAATCCTCTGGAAGAATTCAAAATAAACAGTTAGAAACATTAAAAAAAAAAATGTCAGTTGAATATGCACCAGGGGCCTTGTGGCTTCAGCTAAAAAAGGAAGAATCTGGAAGAAACTGTTTTTCCTGTCTCTTCTAGATTCAACAAGAGTACTCTTGGGGGCTGCTGGGGAAGCCACTCTTTTTACTGAATGATCTCCCCTGTGCAGAATTTCTCAGCATCTTTCCACCTGCCACAACGATTCCTTCCAGGCACATCATACACTTCTCCATGGAAACTTCTCTCTGTAATTGACCGAGCCTGCAGCCCTGAGACTGAGGCTTCCAGGCTGTCATGCAGAATTGCCCTTGCAAGCAGGCATGCTAGCCGGGAGAATACTGACAGGTACCAGGCAAACCACACAACGGTACACGGCTAAGATAAACAGTTAACCCGTCTTCATCACAATGAAGGATAACCTGCCTCAGGACTGGGCTATTTTCGAGTGCTGGGTAGAACCAGCTATATATTCTGCAGAGGCCATGAAGAAAGTAATGGTGGGCTCATTGCTCACAAATTGCCAAGAATTTCAAGGCAGCCATAGCAAAGCAGCCAACTAAGTGTGCACCCTATTAAGCTGCAGAGGTTGCACAGGCAGGAAGCCAGCCATGTTGCTGCCCAAGATGTTGTAAGGATGTCTGTATTTTTAATTCCTTTTAATCTTCCAGTAGTCTGGGTCAGCTATCAGAGAATTCTAGCGTTTCCTTCGTTAGGATAACAGTGTCACCTGCTCTTTTTCCAACCAAGAAATGTGCACTAATGCCATCCTTCATCTCCTCATCTCCACAGGAAGGGAGTGGCTGTTTCTTCTATGTGATGGCTATAGGGACAGACTGAAGGAGACATTGCCACAGAAAATTGAAAATCAAATTCCTGAGAGGGTTTAGTTCTTAAGATGAGCACCCTCTCTTGAGGCAAATGAGGAGGATGATGAGGTGAAGAACTCTTGGAGGGGGGTACCAGGATGGGGGGGGGCAATATTTGGAATGTAAATAAATGAAACAATAATAAAAAAAAGACATAGTCCTCTGGTGGTTTTCCCATCAATACAAGGTTGCCACTTACAATCATCTGTCATATTTTGTCTCCCAGGAGCACTCTTTTTTTTTTTTTTTTCCTGTTCCATGAATTCCTTTGGTATAAAGCTGTAGAGATGGGGGAGGGGAGACATGGTGGGAAAGGGGACAGCTATAATCAGGAAGGGTCTGGGGAAGGAACTCTGGGAGAGCAGAGAGCAACTGGTGGAGAGGAGAGTGGGTGGGTAAGAGCTATGCTGCTGGGCTTTCTGTAAGGTCCCTCCATGTCTCTGAGATCCTGTTAACCCTACGAGGGTCTCAGTCCATCCACTCCTGTCGCGGAAGGACAAACAGTACCATCTAGAAAGGCTTTTGGTGTGCCTATTTTTTAGGATCCTGGTCACCAGAACTGTATATGGGCATTTAGGGAAAAAAGTAGATCAGGCCAGAGGGAGTGGTCTTCTAGGTGAAGAGGTAGTTAGGCAAGAAAAGAATTCATCCCTAGTAGCCATGATAGAGAAACAATTCAGATGATCTTTGGTAGATGGATGGAGAGCTACAATGTGTCATGTATCTGTATCTGAATGTGTAGATCAGAGTAATACTGAGTCTTCAAAAAATAATGAAATAGAAGGAAATTCTTCCTTTGTGAGAGTATGACCAGGTGGACACGGCATTTAGTGAAATGAGCCATGAAAAGGAGGGCAAACATGGCATGGTCCCGTTTACACGCGGAATTTTAAAAGCTAAAATTCATAAAAATGGAGCTTGCAATTGTTATTTTGGCTAAAATGGTGATCTCTAATGCCACACATTTTCTTGCAGACAGCTTAATTTTGTTCCTCTTTATGGTTGAATAAACTCTCTTGTATAGACTTAGACCATATTTTCTGTGTCCAGAAAAGTGATCAAAATTCATAGGTCAAAGAGCCTGAAGTTCCTGTTTTGTAGGACAGGTAGGTTCTAGGTACCCAATGTGCCCATGGTAACCATGTTCATGGGACTAGAAATATGCTATTCTGTTTCGCATTGCTGGTCAGACTTCTACACGATCCAGTACACGATCTTAAACAACCTGGGCTGTGGATCCCAGCGGTAGCTCTTCAGAGTTATGTGGTTTTTGGTAGGAAAAAAGGAGTGAGCAAAACGAAGCCTTGTTAGAAAACAAACCTGGAATTGATGTCACAAGGCTGGATGGCAGTCTTCTTCATATGACCTGGGTTTGAACACAACACACACACACACACACACACACACACACACACAGAGAGAGAGAGAGAGAGAGAGAGAGAGAGAGAGAGAGAGAGAGAGAGAGAGAGAGAGACTAGCTTACTGGTGATCACTTCATGATAATATGTAAAGAATCAAGTTGCATTCCTTGAATATATTATGTGTCGATTATCTATCAATAAGGCAGAAAAAAAAAAAAAAAGAAAAGGGTGTCTTCTGAGTCCTTTACCGCTTTCGGATATGGGTTTGACATTCACCTCAGGACAGCGACAAAGAAGGCCCACTCAAAGGGAGTGTTCCAGCACATTCCAACTTGAACTGGATAAGGGGAAGAAGTAGTCTCACACAGGGGGAAAAGACCTCAGGCAACAGGCCCTATTTCTGCGTGCAGTGTGCCCTAAAAGTCAAAAGAGGGCAGCAGATAACCTTCACTCACCGCCTGGAGGACCCAGCAAGTGTGTCACCTGAGGAACGCCAGCGCAGAGAGTCGGGGTCTTTTTCAAAACTCATGGAACCCTGGCGTTCACCATGCCAGACCCGTGTGCTTGAAAACCAGGTACGTGATTCATGGGACTGAAAGGAGCGACTGAAGGCTTTGTCCTAGCCGACTCCTGCTCCCCGCCCCCAACCCCCAACCTGCAGAGGCCGGAGCTGCCCCCAAAGGCAGCGCAGGAGTGATGTCAAGAGCCAGTGCCAGGGGCAAAGGCCGCCTGGCTGCCTCTGCAGGCCTGTGATTGCTTCTGCTGGGTCTCCACAGTGAACAGAGCCCCCTATAGAGTCTGTTCTTGGCAGAGGCTTTTTACCCAGTAAGATGCACCCAAGGGAGAGGATCCAGGAGCGTCAGTGCTTCCAGGAGAGAGTTTGGGACAGAAAGGACATGCCCCGTTGCCCCGGTGGCTAGGCTTTTAAAGAAACTAAGATGGCTTAGAAGACTGGGAAGAAGCCTCTGAGACCTCAATTTCTCAATTTGAAAACACAATCTTTTATTGTTATGGGATTTTTTATTTTGTTTTGTTTTTTATTTTATTTTATTTTATTTTTTATTTTATTTTATTTTATTTTATTTTTCGAGACAGTGTTTCTTTGTGTAGCCCTGGCTGTCCTAGAACTCTCACTATAGATGAGGCTGGCCTCAAACTCAGAGATCCACCTGCCTCTGCCACTCTAATGTTAGGAACAAAAGCATGTGCCACCATTCCTTGCCTGAACACACAGTCAGACCTGTGGGGTCATCTCTGAATCACTAGGTCCTCTTTATAATGCAGTCCCTTGAGTGAGGTGACTTTGGGAGTGGATCTCAAATGCAGCCCCTCCTTAAGCAGGTGAGGAAGAGTGATCGAAATGGAATCTTTCAGTCCAGACAAATCTCAAGCCGGCTGTGAAAGGCTCCTGAGATCTCAGAACTTGATGGTGATGATGGGTTTTTGTTGTTGTTGTTTTGGGGTTGTTTTTTATAATTTTTTTTTATAAATTGAGCCACTCAGAGCACTGTAGAATCACCTGAACCCACTCAGAAAAGGCCAGACTATTTAACAAGCAGTTTAGATGTTGGCTCTAAAAGTTGAACCCTTTATATCTTTTTAACTTATTTTTCATTTCTTGATAAATAATTGAAATTTGTTAAAAATTTCATCAACAAAGTAAATTCTTAGAACTGCGGAGAGTTCTGATCACAAACTGGCAAAATATGCATATTCTCTCTCTCTCTCTCTCTCTCTCTCTTCTCTCTCTCTCTCTCTCTGTAACCTCTATACAAACTCTATAGCAAAGTTAGACGCTATACACACCTAGATAGGTTTGTACCTAACACCACACAAAAGATTTTGGGAAGCACGCCTTAACGTTTCGGGCTGATTTAAAATTAAACAGTCACTCTGGAGCAGAATTAATCTGCCACTTTGTAGACACTGAAGAACCAAGGGTTCTCTTTGTATTTGTGATAATGAAATCTAGACTTGGCAAGGATACAGGCCCACAAGCACATGCTTAGTCTCTGAAATGCTGAGGCAGGGGGATGACACTGTATGGGTGTCTTACATGGCAGGAAATTGAAAGTGCAAGCTGATAAGAATTGGTAGGATCTGAGGAGTGCCGAGGACCTCAGGATTGACTTGCATACTGGTTATGCAGTCTTTTATCCCCCTCCCCCACCACAAAACAAAACAAAACAACAACAGCAGCAAAGACAGTGCAGTGAGCTGTGACCAGCTTCTCAGGAGCAGCCTTTAGTCTCTAGAGTTGCTATTGTTCCAAACAGTGTCGTTCTCTTGGGCAGAACCCTCTACTGAGTGTAAAGGCAAAGGGAATGGCTGTGCTTGCAGAGTTTGTATGAAAGGGAAAGGATCTCTCAGAAAAAGGAATATATAATATAATATAACAGCACAAATAGGGGTTTTTTAAAAGGAGAGAGGAAGGGGAGAAGAAGAGGAGGGAAAGAGGAAAAGAGAGAGGGAGAAATTAGGGAAGAAAGAAAAAATGAGAATAGATTCCGATAGTGTAAGTGTTTTGTTGTTGTTTTGTTGTTGTTGTTCATGACTCACTGGAAAGCTGCCACCGACTCAGTGGACTCCTAAATATTGACACCCCCCCATCTCTCTGTTGAATTTATTACACATAAGGACACATAAATGCCCCAAGTAATTTTCAACCTCAGTTATAAGAGACATGTTTTTCTCAGCCCTGAAGAGTACAGAGTTTTGATGTTGCTAATTCTAGTTTTGATTTTGAGATGGGTTCTCACCTAGTTCCAAGATGGTCATGAGGCTGGTCTCGAACTCCTGGAGATCCTCCATCTGTTTCCCAAGTACTAGTATCACAGGTTCTTATCCGGTTTCTTAGCTGTTATGTGGTATACCACTCTAGTTTTATTGTCTTTCAAAGTTCCTTCTCCACCAGAAGAATGTAAATTGACTAGTCACTGTGCAAGTTATGAGCATTTAACCAGACATCAGGAAAGAGATCAAACACAGGAAAGAGCTGAACCTGACCTTCCAGAGCAAAACCAACAGACACAGCCCCTCCCCGCAGCTTCCTACAAGGAAGCTCTAAGAAAACAGGGCTTCTTAGCTTTCCCAGTACTGCAGTTCCGTCTTGCCTGAACCCTCTGACTTATTTCAAATCTGTTGTGTGCACAAAGCATCATGCCTATTCTGGAGACCCGGGGGGGAGGGGGTGGCAAGAAAGCATGAAAGGGTCTCTGCATCAAGAAGGCTGATCCCCCTTAAGTATATATTAGCTCTTTTGAAATCACTGCTGTGGGTATCTAGTGAATGCATCATATACACCCATTTCTTGTATTTCTGCTTATGCCTATCTTCCCACTGGGCAAGGGCAGGCATACTCCAGTCATTCCCTTCGCTATCCACCAAACACATGAGCTTCCATGAAATTTGATGACAGTGATAGCGTATCCCAACTCTATACACAGCTAGTGTGGTAGTGTTCAGTAGTGCCGTGTTAGGTAGTAGTAAGGCTAACACAGTGGTTTTGGTAGGACCACTTAGCTGGTGTTTTCATGCTGGGTTATAGGCAATGTCTTGGGATGCTTTCATATAGGAAAGGCAATAAGATTTTTTTTTTTCTGAATGTGTTTTTCAGAAGAGTGTCATCACTATTAAAACCTGGTTGTTTATGCTGCCTGCACGGCTTCCGTGTACATGCAATGAGAGACGATAATAACTTGGAAAGATGCAGGAGAGGGTGGCGTCTCTGCCCATTCTTTTGTGTCTTCCTTGGCAAGTAGTATGCTTTAGTGTGAACATATATAGCAGGTTATTGTGATTCCCTTCCACTCAGAGAAGGACAGGACAAAAACCAAGGCTACAAAGGAACCAGCACTTGATACTTGATCTGTCCCTGGGTCTCATCCAGAGACTCCCTTGGAAGGGAGACAGCTCAGTTGTTAAAGAACTTTCTGCACCAGCTCAGAGACCTGAGTTCAGCTCCTCAAAAAGCTTGTAACAACAACAAACAAACAAACAAACAAACAAACAAACAGGCAAGGCAGCTTGCACTTGCAAAGTAGAGACAGGCAGATGGATCCCTGGAGTTTCTTGGCAAGCTCATCTACGAAACCAGTAAGCTTCCAGGTGCCTTGAGAGACCCTTGACAATACCTCATGCTAACCTCTGGCCTCCGCATGCGCATACATGTTACACACATCAAGGCCTCCTAGGTGATTCTTGATCCTTGTGGAGAGCTTCACCTATGCTCAACTTTTTTTCTTTTTCTTTTGTTTTTTCTGAAACAGGTCCTCTCTGCAAGCCCTGGCTGTCCTAGAACTCACTATATAAACCAGATGGACGACCACCTTACAGAGATTTGCCTACCTCTTTCTCCTTAATGCTGGGATCAAAGGCGCAAACTACTACTCTCTGCTGCAGAAGAGGGAGGGAGAGAGATGGGGGGATGGATTTCCCCCTGCCTGCAGCTTCCGATCCAGCCACAGTGAGTACGTCACTTGTCCTTTCCCCTCCTTGCCCTGCAGTTTTAGCCGAGGCTCTGACTGACTGACTCCTTACACTAACTTGAATCAGTGAAGCCCCTTTTTCTACTGAGGATACAGGATCTGCTCTTCCTCTCGTCTCTCCTTCTCAGTGTCTCCTTCCAACCCTCTGCCTGCGGCTGACCGCACTCCCTTCTTGAGAACACACAGCTTATCTATCTTCCATGTTGGAGGCAGCCAAAGGCTTTCAGATAATGAAAATCTCTCCTCTGCAGTTTTGAGCTGCAAAGAATTTGCTAGACTTGCTGGTACAGAGCTAGTACTTGTGCTCTGTAATCTTCGGAAGGTCAGGAGTCTTACCACGTACATGGTCACAGGAAAATAATGATAACCTAGACTGAGGAGTAGCTGGAGTAGCCGCTAACTGGCTGAGTGAGGAGATTTTTTTTTTCCTAAAGAGGTGGCAGCTGAATCTTAATAGTTGGGAGTTTAATAACCAGGACCGAGAGTTGGGAGTGGAGGGT
This sequence comes from Mastomys natalensis, assembly GCA_021653895.1. NCBI lineage: Eukaryota > Metazoa > Chordata > Mammalia > Rodentia > Muridae > Mastomys > Mastomys natalensis. Next base: position 773,004 of record JAJTUV010000825.1, read on the forward strand.
CCAGGCAGGGGTAAGACTCTGTGGGAAGAAAGGAAGTATAAAAAGCATCCGTAGACAGATCAGGTTGACTTTGTTTGGCTAGCAGGGCCAGTGTCTTCTGTCCCCCACCCTTAGAGTTTCACATTCCAGGTGTATCTTTCCCTGGTCTGATCTCCCTGTAACACTCAGGGATCTGTCATACTCCGTCAAGACTTGGAAGGTAAGCTGAATTAACACACACAGGATAGATCTTAGGTCCATAAAATGTATGCACAATGACAGGACAGAAAGGACCGGTGGGACTCACCATGACCACCACCAGCATAGTTAGGTTGAGACAGGGTCTCGTGTCTCCTAGGTCTCATGTATCCCAGGCTGGCTTTGAACTCACTATGTAACTTGAACTACAGATCCTCCCGGTTCTACCTCCCACATGCTTGCATTATAAACATGAGCTATTATACCCAGTTTACGTGGTGTGAAGTTCATGTAGTAAATTCAACTTAGGGCTTCCACTGTGCTGGATAGGCACTCTACCAATTGGATTATATTCCCAGCAAGGAAATGACTCATTTAGTGCCTAGATGATCAGCTAAGCTGATCCAGGGAACTGGACATTCTGCCATAGGAAGAGAGGGTGACAAGTTACGCAGAAGAAGAGAGAGGGAGAGAGAAGGAGGATAGGGTTCCTCCTCCCTGCAGCTTCCAACTCTTCCACAGTTCACACATGAATGTTAGATTTATATGTGGTGGGGCAAAGAGACAGCTCAGGAGATGGCGCTGCAGAGATGGCTCAGGGATGAGATCACTGGCTGATCTTCCAGAGGACCCAGCTTCTTTCCTACACCCCTGAGCTCCAACATTTGTAACTCCAGTCCAGAGACTGACACCATTGGGTGGGATGGGCGCTTCAGACATAGGCTGCATGGTCCATATACATGTGGCAAAACGCCCATACACAGACATAATAGAGATGAGTCGGGTAACGGATCAATTGATGGAGTTGCAGAGTAGCCCGGAATCAGCTCGAAGCATTTTGTGGAGTCAGAGGCACAATCAAGTTCTTTCTCAGATTTCTGACCCATAGAGAAGTCCCACCCGTCAAGATAAGGAATCCAGAAGAAGAGCAAGTCTGGGGAAGACCATTTCAAATCTATCACTTCTCAGGGGCAGGGCCAACCGGAGGACAGCTGATAAAGGAGGAAAGGCAAAGGATTACCTGAGTGGGACTCTGGGGAGAAGCTGTCAGAACAAGACACTGTTATTCCATTCAACACTTTTCAAACTATCACCACGGGCTCTAAGAAGAAAAAAAAAAAACATAGGTATTCTTCAACCTTAGGGAGCCTCCTCGATTTTAAATGCAGTCAGCCTCGGGCAGTGGCTGCTGAAGTCACGTCCTTAATTTCTGTCCCTCAAGTTTGCTGTTTCCCTGACTTCCTCTGATGGTACAAACCAGAGTGTCTTCCTTTCTTTTATCTTTCTTAGGATTACTTGCAAGGTTCAAACAGCATCCTAGGATTTCTTAAACGTAGTTGATTTACCTGTTCTTTTGGGTTGTTTTTCATCCTGCCTTGTGCTTACATATAAAATGTTCAAGCAGTCCAAGGTAAAGCTCCTGATCGATATGAATCACTTCACTTTGGTGTGTATAGAAAGCCACTGGTAAGGTGGTCCAGATGCAAGTTTTAGTACTTAACAGTTATTTACTTTGAAAAACAAAAACAAAACAGGGATAAGATGTAAATTTAAACACAAACTCACTAGGAAAAAATTCACTTTCAAGGGGCCAAGGGAAGCCTCTAAGATCCAAGATTGTCACCCCTCAATAAATTGGTTCTCATTTGTAAATAGTGTCTCTGTCATTGAACATATGCACTGAATCTTGTTTTAGGTACAGCTGGACGGAAATCAGTTATACAGTCTTGGGGGCAGTGGTTCTAATTAATAAAACGGATACTTTAGCAGAATATCATGGCTTATAATGACAGAAGCCATGTGGGTCTGAAGCCTACTGAGGACAGCCCTATTAAGATTCACTCAGAAGCTGAAAATTAATTTCCTGGACTTAACACAGTAGCAGTGGGAAGGCTTCACTTCCTCGTAAGCCTGGAGGGTAGGGGCTTGGCCCTGTGGAGACCCAAAGGCTATGTGGGCTGATTAACATGTATATAATTAATATGTGCCAACTAGATAGGAAAAGGCATGT